>JAWKAU010000335.1:0-109035 GCA_033398695.1 Orobanche coerulescens
TATCACGGAGAAATTGGGTGGGGCTCGACTCAACTATTGTACTTATGACAAGGAGTTCTATGCCATTGTGAGAGCTCTTTATCATTGGAGCCATTACCTTCGGCCGAAACATTTCATCCTACATTTGGATCATGAGTCTTTAAAATATATTAACGGTCAACAAAAGTTGAGTCCTAGACATGCTAAATGGGTGGAATTCTTGCAATCATTCCACTTTTCCTCGAAATACAAGGATGGCAAGAGCAACGTTGTGGCAGATGCATTGTCTAGACGGTATGTCTTGCTCTCTACTCTTAATATTCATTTGCTTGGGTTCAAACATTCAAGGAATGCTATGATGGTGATATGTGGTGAGATTTTTATTCGTTGCAAATCCGCCCGTTTGGAGAGTTTACAATACAAGAAGGCTTCCTTTTCAAAGGAAATCGTCTTTGTTTACCCAAACACGCAATTTGGGAATTGTTGGTTTGGGAAGCTAACGGTGGAGGCTTGGCCGGCCATTTTGGTTCGGCTAAAACGGTGGAGGTACTTAAGGAGCATTTTTGGGATGTACACGACATAATTAATAAGTGTGTAACATGCCATATTGCAATGAGTTCGTTCAAACCGGGAGTATACATGCCTTTGCCGATTCCGGAAAGGCCGTGGGAAGATGTCTCAATGGATTACATTGTTGCTTTACCTCATACTCAACGAGGAAGAGATGTTATTATGGTTGTTGTAGACCGATTTTCGAAGATGGCTCACTTTGTGGCTTGCCACAAGACGGACGACGCGAGTAACATCGCCGATTTGTATTTTCGAGAGATCGTACGATTACATGGGGTCCCAAAGACGATTGTTTCGGATCGGGACTCAAAATTCCTTAACTATTTTTGGAACAAATTGTGGAGGAAGGTGGGAATCAAACTCCTATTTAGCACATCACATCATCCACATACGGACGACCAAACCGAGGTAACCAATCGAACCTTAGGCACTTTATTACGTGGTCTTGTGAGCATGACACAAAAGGATTGGGACTTGAAGCTTGCACATGGGGAGTTTGCTTATAATCGTTCTCCTACTCATGCCACGGTGCACTCTCCGTTTGAAGTAGTTTACGGCCTAAATGATACGAAGCCGACTACTCCAAGCGAAGAAGATGAAGTAAGAATTGACGTAAAACATCCAAGCGAAGAAGATGAAGTAAGAATTGACGTAAAACACCTCGATCGCACTACAACCTACTTAGGCGAGAAAACAGAAACGAGGCACGGAGTTACCTTGATAGTCGGAATGGGAGTAACTTAAACAAAAGACAAATAGCATCTTGGGGAGGGAAAAAGGATCAAGTGGCAACTAAACAAATAAAAAGATGTTCAGCTTTCCCTTATAAAGCAGCAGGATTCTTGGCAAAAAAAAAGGGCGGCTGTCAACAAACAACTTGGAGGCAAAGACCCAGCTTTTACTTTTGTCAACAAGTGACATAAAGAACCTTTTATTATCCTTTCATTATTTTAAAGAATAGCTTGTAATAGTTTAAGTTATTTTGTCAGGCCACTTTTGCCTATAAATAGTGGCAGTAGAGTTGTAATGGGAAATTATTGAATGTTGAAGAATTGAGAACACTTTGTGTTTTTTTTTTCTGGTGAATGCTTTTCATCAAAACTTGGTTTTTATTCGACGCGTTTAGAATACTAATCTGATTGATTCTCAATAGGTCTTGAGGAGAAATCACTTCATCAAATTATAGGTCTAATTTGATAAAACATCTGTTTATATCTTGTTTCGATATTCTGTTTATTTTTTCAATACAGTTGTATACTTGTCCGATATTTCGCATAAAGTGTTGTTCGATCCTTCGAACTTATTTCCTGTTTTAACTTTGTTTCCGTCCAAAACGTGCTGTTTCGAGTGTCGCTGTTTGGAGGTGGACTGTTTCGAGTCATTTTCCAGTTGGCCAAATTCCTATCCTGTTGCTGTATCGAATTACCGCCTTCATCACTCGTCAAGATTGTTGCCGTAGCGAGCCGTTGTCACCAGCTTCCTACGCTTCTTGTCGATAGCTTCCGCTCATCAAAAAGCCTTCCGTCAGACGAGAGCGAATTCGCCTCCCAAGTGAGAATTCGTATCATAAGTGGTATCGGAGCCCAAGTTCTTGATCTTTGGCATTATGGATCTCAACGACGCCGATTTCTTGGCAAAACTTCGTGACGCATTGCGTGATCGCAACAACGCGACCTGCTGGCAAACTAGGCGTGGTGACTTTGAACGACCTCACGCCATGTCGAAGAGTTCAAGGTGAACGAGCTTCCGAGTTCACTGGAGGGACCGACCTCAAGTTTACCTCCGAATGGGAACGAAAATTGATCGTATGTTCGAATTTAAAGACCTTGACGATGAGAAAAGGTGTAAGTATGCAATTCTCAAGTTGGGAAAAGGAGCTTCACTTTGGTACGAAGGAATTAAAACACGAAGAGCTCAAAAGTGGGAAGGAAAAGATCCGTCGTGGGATTCGTTAAAAAGAAAACTTCGTAAGAGATATGTGCCAACATCACACCGGTTATCCTTATACAGAAGATTGCGGATCTCATGCAAGGCAAGTTAAATGTCATGAGTACATTGAGGAGTTTGAGAACCTAACCTTAATGGGAGAAATAGAGGAGAATGAAGAGCAAGATGTCGCGATTTTTGCGTGGCTTAAACCGAAGCATAGCTAACTCGGTGGAACCGTATCCATACGAGGACTTCGATACATTATGTGGGTTATGTGTGAAATTAGAAGCTCAAAACAGATGAAGATGTATAAACACGAAGTTTCCAAATAAGTTTGGAAACCCAAGCGCCGGATCTAGTTCACCGCTAAGGCCACCGTACCGACTCCGCCTCGCTGCGATTCCGCTAAGGCAATCTGCACCTACGCATCAAGGAGACGAGTTTGGCTAAAGTGAGATGTTTCAAATGTCAAGGGTTCGGCATTATCAAAATGCTTGTCCAAACAAACGAGTGGTGACACTCGTGAAGTCGCCACGATCCGAGATGAGTTGTTGGTCGAGGAAGAAAGACCGAGTGATGTATTTGATTTCACATTAAGGACGAAGAAGGAGAAGAATGCGAGACTTACGATGCCCCAAGCTATGACACGGCTTTAGTTCGCGAACGCTTACAGCCAAAGTCAGATCGAATGATTCGAACAATAAATCAAATATTTCACACGAAGTGTCAAATCGAAAGAAATGGTGCGCTTTGATCGTTGATGGAGGGAGTTGCACCAACGCCGCCTAAATGAGATGGTGACTAAACTCGGCTGACCACTACGGCTCACCCGAAACCTTACACTTTGCATTGGCTCGATGATGGGAGCAAAATAAGGGTAACTAAACAGTGAGGATCGACTAGCCATGGGTTCATATGAAGACAACGTATTATGTGATGTACTGATGGATGCATGCCATGTATCATTGGGAAGACCATGGATGTTTGATAGGGACATTTTACACCGAGGAAGAAGCAATGAGTACGAGTTACTGGATAAGGGCAAGAAGATTGTGCTTAAACCAATGTCGCCGCAAGCTATTCACTCGTGAGTTCTAGTAGGAGTGAAAACCAAAATCGCCATGTTTGCTAGCGAACGGGAGGTGGAACATGCTATTAATGATGGCAAATGCGTGTACTTATTGGTTTTGAAGGAGACACGGGATGGTAACATGGTTGTACGAAATGAAAGGATGGATGCCTTATTGCACGAATTTGCGGATGTTTTTCCCGAAGAATTACCGTCGGGTTTACCACCAATTCGTGGGATTGAACATCAGATCGACCTCATACCGGGTGTCACTCCCTAACAAAGTCGCTTATAGATGTAATCCCGAGGAGACAAAGGAATTACAAAACCAAATCAAGAACCGATGGATCGTGGGTATGTTCGAGAAAGCCTAAGTCCTTGTGCGGTTCCTAGATATCGTTCCCAAAAAGACGGATCTTCGAGGATGTGTATTGACAATGAGCCGTGAACAATATAACCATCAAGTATCGATTTCCGATTCCGAGTCTTGATGACATGTTCGATGAATTACACGGATCGCTGATCTTTTCAAAAGTTGATCTACGAAGTGGTTATCACCCATTCGAATGCGAGAAGGAGATGAGTGGAAGACACCTTCAAATCTAAACACGGCCGTATGAATGGACTGTTATGCCGCTCGGTCTTACAAATGCACCGAGTACTTTCATGCGCTTGATGAATGAGGTACTTAAGCCATTTTTAGGGAAATTTGTGGTTGTATACTTAGATGATATTTTGATCTACAAACATCACGCAAGAACATTTCGAACACTTGAGGCAAGTCTTCGAAACCCTTAGAGACCGTGGTCGTATGGAAAAAGGAGAAGTGCTCATTTTTGGTCGAAAGTATAGTCTTTCTTGGCTATGTTGTTTCAAGAATGGAGGCCTGGCCGATCAAGCGAAGATCGAAGCAATTAAGTCCCGGCCGGTCTCACTACAAGAACGGAGGTTAGATCGCTCCACATCAAGCCATTTTATCAAGATTCATTCGGGACTTCAGCATCATTGCAAGCCCAATAACCGAATGTTTGAAGAAGGGCACGCTAATCGAGCCGGCCGCCAGAGTCATTTGCAAAATTGAAGGCGAAGTTGTGCGAAGCACCAATCTTAGCATTACCCGATTTCTCACAACCGTTTGAGGTAGAATGTGATGCTAGCGGAGTGGGTATTGGAGCGGTTCTCATTCAGGGAAAGCGACCTATTGCTTATTTTTCAGAGAAGTTAAACGGTGCTCGTCTCAATTATTGTACGTACGACAAGGAGTTTTATGCTATTGTGAGGGCTCTAGATCATTGGAGTCACTATCTTCGACCAAAGCATTTTATCATACTGATACGAATTCTCACTGGTTATGCGGATTCGCTATCGATACAGCGGAAGTCCTTTTTGACGAGCGGAAGCTATCGACAAGAAACTGCTGAATCGATGACAACACTGCTACAAAGAATAATATTGGCGAGTGATGAAGGCGGTGATTCGATACAAACACAAGACAGAGTTTCGCCCAAATGAAAAGACTCAAACAAGACGCTTGCCTCGGAAGCGACTTTAAGACAGAAACACGCTCAAGGATCGAACAACACTTTGTACGAAATATTGAACAAGTATAAAATCAGACGAAAAATAAAATGTAATATCGAAACAAGATATGAACAGATGTTTTATCAAATTAGACCTATAATTTGATAAAGTGATTTCTCCTCAAGACCTATTGAGAATCAATCGATTAGTATTCAAACGCGTCGAATAAAACCAAGTTTTGATGAAAAGCATTCACTAAAAACACAAAGTGTTCTCAATTCTTCAACATTCAATAATCTCGCTATTACAACTCTATCGCCACTATTTATAGGCAAAAGTGGCCTGACAAAATAACTTAAACTATTACAAGTCGTTTTAAAATAATGAAAGGATAATAAAAGGTTCTTCATGTCACTTGTTGACAAAAGTAAAAGTTGGGTCTTGTCTCCAAGTTGAAGTTTGACAACCGCTTTTTCATATAACAAGTTGCCAAGAATCCCGCCGCTTTATAATAAAGAAATGCTGAAAATTCTTTGTTTAGCTACCACTTGACCTTTTCCTCCCATGTTGCAACTAGCCTTAAGTTATTCCAATTCCGACAATCAAGGTAACTCCGCACTGTATCCGCTTTTCGCCCAAGAAGTACGCTGGAGTGCGATCGAGGTATTTTACGTCAATTTACTTCATCTTCTTCGCTTGGAGTAGTCGACTTCGTATCATCCTCCCCTTTAAGAGGAATTGTCCTCACCCCGCAATCCCGTCATCATCAAGATAAGGAGAAAGATCACCTATGTTGAAAGTAGCATGCACTCCATAGTCGCCTCTAAGTTCTAATTTGTAAGCATTGTCGCTCACCTTCGCAACTATTTTAAATGGCCCTCGGCTCGTGGCATTAACTTATTCTTACGCTTACTCTGAATCGCTCCTTCCTCAAATGTAACCAAACTAAATCTCCAACCTCGAATAGTCTCGCTTTCTTTGCTTGTTCGACTTCCTTTTATACGCCTGCTTATTTCCTTGATTCGATCCCGCACTGCTCGTAATTTCATCATTGATTTTAGTTTTGACTCCGCATCCTTATGCACCAATTCGTCACTTGGTAGTGGAATTAGATCTAGCGGTATGTAAGGATTCAACCCGTAAGCTACTTCAAATGGAGAGTGTGCAGGCATGAGTAGGAGATCGATTATAAGCAAACTCCACATGTGCCGCCGTATCCTGGGCCTCTTGTGTTTTGCTCACTAAGCCTCGCAACAGCCTCCTGTTCGATCTGCTACTTCACTTGTCCGTCGGTTTGAGGATGATGTGAAGTACTAAACAAAAGCTTGGTTCCTACCTTCCTCCATAACGTGTTCCAAAAGTAGCTTAGAAACTTTGAGTCCCGGTCCGAAACAATAGTTTTTAACTCCATGTAATCGCACCACCTCTCTAAATACAGTCAAAGAACATTACTCGCATCATCGCTTTGTGACAAGGAACAAAATGAGCCATCTTTGAAAAACGATCGACGACCACCATAATCGCATCCTTACCTCGTTGTTCGAGGCAAAGCCACAATGAAATCCATTGAGACATCTTCCCACGGCCTCTCCTAATCGGTAAAGGTGTGTAGACTCGATTTGAACGAACTTTTCGCAATATGGCACGTCACACATTTACCGATTATATTATTAACATCCCCCGCATCCTTGGCCAATAAAAATGTTCCTTAAGCACTTCTAATGTCTCGCCGAACCAAGTGGCCACCAAACCCTCTCCGTGAGCCTCTCGAACTGGGCATTCTCGAATCGTGTGCCCGGGTAGGCAAAGACGATTCCTTAAAAAGAAAGCCCTCCCAGACGAAATTCTCCCACCGGGCCAGGTTTGCACAGGGCGAAGGTTTCGCCAAAATCCGCATCACCTTCGTAATACTCCTTTACTGTATCGAACCCTAGCAAACGAACATCAAGAGTGGCGAGTAAGGCATAACGCCTAGACAATGCATCTGCCACATATTGCTCTTGCCATCCTTATACTTCGATGAGAAGTGAAATGATTGTAAGAATTCCACCCACTTCGCATGCCTGGGACTTAACTTGTGTTGTCCGTTAATATACTTCAAAGATTCATGGTCCGAGTGTATGATAAAATGCTTTGGTCGAAGATAGTGACTCCAATTATCTAGAGCCCTTACAATAGCATAAAACTCCTTGTCGTACGTACAATAATTCAGACGAGCACCGTTTAACTTCTCGGAAAAATAAGCAATAGGTCGCTTTCCCTGAATGAGAACCGCTCCAATGCCCACCCCGCTAGCATCACACTCCACCTCAAACGGTTGCGAAAATCTGTAATGCTAAGATTGGTGCTTCGCACAACTTCGCCTTCAAATTTGCAAATGACTCCCGAGCACTTCCGCTCCAATTAAACGTGCCCTTCTTCAAACATTCGGTTATTGGGCTTGCAATGGTACTCAAGTCTCGAATGAATCTTCTAAAATGAAGCTAGTCCATGGAACGATCTAACCTCCGTCACCGTAGTGGGAACCGCCAGACTTAATTGCTTCGATCTTCGCTTGATCGACCGACACTCCATCCTTTGAAACAATATAGCCAAGAAAGACTATACTTTCACCAAAATGAGCACTTCTCCTTTTTCCATACAAACTGTTCTAAGGGTTTCAAGACTTGCCTCAAGTGTTCGAAATGTTCTTGCAAATGATCGGTAGATCAAAATATCATCTAAGTATACAACCACAAATTTCCCTAAAATGGCTTAAGTACCTCATTCATCAAGCGCATGAAAGTACTTGGTGCATTTGTAAGACCGAACGGCATAACGGTCCATTCATACAAATTTCGTGTTTAGTTTTGAAGGCCGTCTTCCACTCATCTCCTTCTCGCATTCGAATCTGGTGATAACCACTTCGTAGATCAACTTTTGAAAAGATCACTGATCCGTGTAATTCGTCCAACATGTCATCAAGCCTCGGAATCGGAAATCGATACTTGATGGTTATGTTGTTCACCGCTCGACTGTCAATACACATCCTCCAGGATCCGTCCTTCTTTGGAACCAGTAATACCGGAACCGCACAAGGTCTTAGGCTTTCTCGAACGTATCCACTGATACGATATCTAATATTCCAATCGAAGAAGCTCCAATAAAAATCGACGTCCACGACGATACGCATGGCCATGCATCATTATACTTGGGAGAAAAGAATACGCGGATTGGAGTTACGTTGTTAATCGGAATCGGAGTAACGTAAAATTCGACGACGGAATCGGTCCGAAAGCATGAAAAATCGGCCATATCATGCTTGAAAGGGACCTCACTTGACTTCATATCTTTGACAAGATAATGAAGATATTCTTTCCTTCCCCACCTCACAAAAAAACGGTCCAAGCTTGAGATTTGATGAAGACTTTCATCAAATGTCTTCTTCATGTCATTGTCTCCTCATGTCATAATCACCATAGTAAATACAAAATAGTTTATATCACATCTTCACAAAAATCTTCATGACCCTCCTTGAGAAATTCGCCGAGACATAATATTTGAGGAAGATTTTTATCAAATGTCTTCTTCATGTCATTGTCCCCTCATGTCTTAATCACCATAGTAATTCCAAAGGACTTGATATCATCATCTTCACAACATCCTCATCCTTCTTTGATGATTCGGCCGAACTTGAAGATTGCTAGGAAGTTTCCTTTTTCGCTTTGTTGTATTTACTTACGGTTGGAAACTACTATATATAGTAGTACTCGTTGTATTTGTAAGATATCTTGAAAGCAATAAACCTTGTATTTCCTTTGAAATATACGTTGAACGAGTTCAACAAACTTTAGTTATTGTTTCGACGCGTCTCGAGATTTTAACTTGATCAATTCTCAATAGGTCTTGGGAAGGGATTACCTTTTATCGAGTTATAGGTCTAGTTCGATAAAACACATCAAACTCCGTACATCATACTACATCACGGCCGAATCCCATCCAAATTCGGCCACCCTTAGTAATTTTCAAGTGTACTTTGATACTTCTTAAACTTCCGTTGTATTTTATACGTATTACTTACGTAATTCGTATCATAAGTGGTATCAGAGACATTTGTCTCACAGTTCTCGACATTACTCAAGAAGATGGCTTTCACCGATGAAGAAGTAGCACAACTACGTGACGTCCTTCGCGGCTTACCGGAGCCCAGAATCCATGCACGACGAGGACTTGACACCATGCATGCACCACGACATGCGGATGAATACAAGACCAGCGAACTTCCGGAGTTCGTAGGCGGCACCGATCCCGAGGTTTATTTGGAGTGGGAAAGAAAAATTGAACGAATGTTTGAGTTCAAGGATGATACGATATCTATTATTCCAGTCGAAGAAACTCCGATAAAAATCGACATCCATGATGATGCAAATTCGCATGGCCATGCATCGTTGTACTTAGGAGAAAATGTTAAACGGAGTGGAGTTACGTTGTTAATCGGAATCGGAGTGACGTAGAATTCGACGACGGATCGACCCGAAAGCATGAAGATCGGCCGAATTTATGCTTGAAAGGGACACTTTGTCTTCATATCTTTACAAAATAAAGATGTGATTCCCTCCTTACAAAACAAAGTCACAAACGGCCGAAATGCATATGGATGGAGTGAAGACTTTCTTCATCATGTCACTATCACAAATCTACACCAAATATCACTTATCGGCCGAAATGCATGCATGGGAAAGATGGTGTTTTGTTCTACTTCATGTCACCATCAAAGACCAAAATAAACTTCATGTCTCTTTCACCTAATAACACCAAGAGATTTGATATCTCAATCCTTGGATTTTCGGCCAAATGATGTTGCTAGGAAGTTCGCTTTTTCGCTTTGTTGTATTTTCTTTCGTTGTAAACTACTATATATAGTAGTGTTCGTTGTACTTGTAAATCATCGAGAATCATAATAAACTTTGTATTTCCTTTGAAATATACGTTGAACGAGTTCGACAAACCTTAGTTATTGTTTCGACGAGTTTCGAGATTTTAACTTCGATCAATTCTCAAAAGGTCTTGGGAAGAGATTACCCTTTTATCGAGTTATAGGTCTAGTTCGATAAAAACACACCAAACTCCGTACATCACACTACCTCACGGCCGAATACCATCAACCTTCGGCCACCCTTAAAAAAATTCAAGTGATACTTTGTTTCTTGTTAACCTTCCGTTGTGTTTTATACGTATTACTTGCGTAATTCGTATCATAAGTGGTATCAGAGACACTTGTCTCACAGTTCTCGACATCACTGAAGAAGATGGCATTCACCGATGAAGAAGTAGCGCAACTACGTGACGTTCTTCGTGGCTTGCCGGAGCCCAGAATCCATGCACGACGAGGACATGACACCATGCATGCACCACGACATGCGGATGAATACAAGACCAGCGAACTTCCGGAGTTCGTAGGCGGCACCGATCCCGAGGTTTATTTGGAGTGGGAAAGAAAAATTGAACGAATGTTTGAGTTCAAGGAGCTCAATGACGAGGTACGTTGTAGTACGCAATCCTCAAACTTGGAAAGGAGCTTCCTTTGGTTTGAGCGAATGAAGACGCAAAGAAGTCGTGGCCGGAAAGGAGAAGATACGCTCGTGGGATTCCCTAAAAGGAAACTACGAAAAGATATGTCCCGCTACACACAAGCTAAGTCTCAGACTCAAAATTTCGACCTCACGCAAGGAAAGCTAAGTGTCGAGGAGTACATCGAGGAGTTTGAAAACTTATCCTTGATGGGAGAACTTGACGAAGCGAAGAATTGCGCATGTCCCGCTTCCTACGAGGTTTGAACAAAAACATTGCTAATTCCGTGAACTCTACCCCTATTCTCGACTTCGATACTTTATGCGGACTTTGCATAAAGTTGGAAAATCAAAACAAAACCAAACTCTCTAAACCCGAATTCCCACCTAAATACGGAAATACCAACTTTGGCGCGAGTTCTAGCTCGCTTCCAAAACCTCGTCACCACAAGCCACCACATTACCATTCCAAAACCCCTACCACACCAAAAGAGACGAGCCTATCTAAAGTCCGATGTTTCAATGTCAAGGATTTGGACACTATCAAAGTGCTTGTCCAAATCGGAGGATTGTAACGCTATGAGAAGCCATAGCCGCCCGAGAGGAATTATTAGCCAAGAAGAAAGAGTTGAGACGTTTTAACTTAGAAGTCGACTTGAGAAGAAGAAGAATGCGAGGCATACGATGCCCCGAACCATGACACGAACCTTGTCCTTCGCATGTTACAAACGGCGCCCCAAGTGACGAAGAACAACGAGACTAAATCTTTCACACGAAGTGTCGTGTCGAGATAAATGGTGTAGCTTGATCATTGACGGTGGAAGTTGTACAAACGTGGCATCGAGCGAGATGGTCTCAAAACTCGGCTTGATCACCACGGCCCATCCTAAGCCGTATGCACTCCATTGGCTCGATGATGGGAACAAAGTGAAGGTTTCAAGACAAGTGAAGGCCGGACTCACCATGGGTTCGTATGGCGATGACATTACATGCGATGTACTACCGATGGACGATGTCACGTGTTATTAGGAAGACCTTGGTTATTTGATCGGACGCATTACATCGAGGGAGGAGCAATGAGTATGAGTTACGTGACAAAGGTAAAAATTGTTCTTAAACCTATGTCACCTCAAGCTATCCGACGATGAGTTCAAAAAATCAAGGACCGAAGCTTACGATGTTTGCAAACGAAAGAAGTCGAACACGCCATTGACGACGGCGAACGTGTTTATTTGATGATGATCAAGGAGGTCCAAATCTTGCCACCAAATCGCAAAATGAGGAGGAGATAGATGCACTATTACACGAAGTTTTCTGACGATTTCAAGACTTGCCGGTAGGATTACCACCTATCCGCTGGATCAACACCGATTGATCTTATACCGAGCTCCATTACCGAACAAAGCGGCGACGTTGTAATCCCGAAGAAACCAAAGAACTACAACGCCAAATTGACGAACTCATGAATCACGGATATGTCCGAGAAAGTTTAAGTCCGTGTGCGGTTCCAGCCTACTGCACTCAAAAAAGACGGAACATGGCGAATGTGTATCGACAAGAGAGCCGTGAATAACATCACCGCCAAGTATCGGCTTCCCATCCCGAGACTAGACGACATGCCGGACGAGTTACATGGCTCTGCTATATTTTCCAAAGTTGATTTACTGAGCGGATACCATCAAATCCGCATGCGAGAGGGAGACGAATGGAAAACGGCGTTTAAAACGAAGAATGGACTTTACGAATGGGTTGTGATGCCATTCGGCCTCACCAACGCCCGAGCACCTTTATGAGGTTGATGAACGAGGTTCTTAAACCTTTCTTGGGAAAGTTTGTTGTCGTGGTACTTAGACGACATTTTGATCTACAAATGGTCCGTAGAAGAACATCTCGAACATTTGCGGTACGTGTTTGAGACACTAAGCAAACAAAAACTTTATGGAAAACGGGAGAAGTGTACTTTCCTAGTCGAGAGTCTTGTCTTTCTCGCTATGTTGTTTCAAGGACGGAGTTTTGGCCGACCAAGAGAAGATTGCGTAATCAAGTCGTGGCCGACCCCAAAGACAATCACGGAGGTACGGCCATTTCATGGCCTCGCTTCTTTTACCGACGATTCATACGGACTTTAGCACTATATCCAAATCCGATCACGGAGTGTCCGAAAAGGGAACCTTTGCTTGAACGAAACGGCCCAAAAGGCTTTTGAAAACTTAAAGGGAAAATTATGTGAAGCGCCGATTTTGACGTTACCCGATTTTTCACAACCGCTTGAGGTAGAGTGCGACGCTAGCGGAGTTGGAATCGGGCAAGGCTTATTCAAAGAGGCCGTCCCATTGCCTATTTTTCTGAGAAGTTAAGTGGCGCCCGAGTGAATTATTGTACTTACGACAAGGAGTTCTATGCTATCGTAAGAGCACTCGATCATTGAGTCATTATCTCATGCTCAAACATTTCGTGGCCGCATTCGATCACGAGTCGCTGAAATACATCAACGGACAGAGTAAGCTAAGCCCGAGACATGCAAAATGGGTGGAATTTTTACAATCTTTTCACTTTTCATCCAAGTACAAAGACGGAAGAGTAATGTAGTGGCGGATGCACTATCGAGACGTATGCCTTATCGCCGATGCTAGATGTTCGCTTGTTGGGGTTCGAGACTTTGAAAGATCACTACAACGACGATTCGACTTCGGGAAATTTTTAACCGTTGTAAAACGGCCCTGCATTTGAGGAATTTGTTTTACAGATGGCTTTCTTCAAGGGGAATAAATTATGTGTGCCGAGACATACAATTCGGGAATTGCGGGTTCGGGAGGCGCACGAGGAGGACTAGCCGCCACTTCGGCTCGACCAAGACTATAGAGGTGCTAAAAGAACATTTCTTTTGGCCGAAGATGTATGGTGACGTCAAGACAATCGTGAGCAAATGCGTAACTTGTCATATGATGAAAAGTTCGCTCAAGTCGAGTACATACATGCCGCTGCCGATACCGCTACGACCGTGGAGGATGTCTCGATGGATTTTATTGTGGCTTTACCCGCACTCAATGAGGGAAGGACTCGATCATGGTGGTCGCCGACCGCTTTTCGAAAATGGCTCACTTTGTCGCGTGCCACAAAACCGATGATGCAAGCAACGTGGCGGACTTGTACTTCCGGAGATAGTTCGCTTACACGGAGTTCCAAAACTATCGTGTCGGATCGAGATTCCAAATTTCGAGTTACTCGAATACTTTATGGAGGAAAGTAGGTACTAAACTCCTATTCAAGATTTCACATCACCCGCAAACCGACGGACAGACCGAGGTAACTAATCGAACCTTGGGAGCATTATTACGAGGGTTGGTAAATAAAACTCGTAAAGATTGGGACGTTAAACTTGCTCATGCCGAATTCGCATACAACCGATCACCCTGCTATGCCACGCCCATTCACCTTTGAAGTGGTATACGGATTAAATCCGCACTTGCCATTGGACTTGATTCCCTTACCGAGCAACGAGTTGGTTCACAAAGACGCCAAGCAAAACTCAAATCAATGGTGAAGTTACACGAAAAGATACGGAACGGATTAAAGAAGTAAATGAAATATACAAACTAAGTCGAACAAAAATAAAAAGGCGAGATTATTTGATGTTGGCGACTTGGTTTGGATACATTTGAGAAAAGAAAGATTCCTAAGCAAACTAAGAACAAATTGATGCCGAGAGCCGAGGGTCCGTATAAAATTGTGGAAAAGGTGAACGATAACGCATACAAAGTCGAACTTCCGCGAATACGGAGTACACGCGACATTCAACGTAGGTGATCTCTCACCTTATCTTGACGACGATGGCATTGCGTAATTGAGGTCAATTCCTTTCAAAGACGGAGGGAATGATACGATATCTATTATTCCAAATAAGAAACTCCGATAAAAATCGACATCCATGATGATGCAAATTCGCATGGCCATGCATCGTTGTACTTAGGAGAAAATGTTAAACGGATTCGAGTTACGTTGTTAATCGGAATCGGAGTGACGAGAATTCGACGACGGATCGACCAAAGCATGAAGATCGCCAATTTATGCTTGAAAGGGACACTTTGTCTTCATATCTTTACAAAATAAAGATGTGATTCCTCCTTACAAAACAAAGTCACAAACGGCCGAAATGCATATGGATGGAGTGAAGACTTTCTTCATCATGTCACTATCACAAATCTACACCAAATATCACTTATCGGCCGAAATGCATGCATGGGAAAGATGGTGTTTTGTTCTACTTCATGTCACCATCAAAGACCAAAATAAACTTCATGTCTCTTTCACCTAATAACACCAAGAGATTTGATATCTCAATCCTGGGATTTTCTACGAAATGATGTTGCTAGAAGTTCGCTTTTTCGCTTTGTTGTATTTTCTTTCGCTGTAAACTACTATATATAGTAGTGTTCGTTGTACTTGTAAATCATCGAGAATCATAATAAACTTTGTATTTCCTTTGAAATATACGTTGAACGAGTTCGACAAACCTTAGTTATTGTTTCGACGAGTTTCGAGATTTTAACTTCGATCAATTCTCAAAAGATCTTGGGAAGAGATTACCCTTTTATCGAGTTATAGGTCTAATTCGATAAAAACACACCAAACTCCGTACATCACACTACCTCACGGCCGAATACCATCAACCTTCGGCCACCCTTAAAAAAAATTCAAGTGATACTTTGTTTCTTGTTAACCTTCCGTTGTGTTTTATACGTATTACTTGCGTAATTCGTATCAAAGGATCTCAATGACGAGGTGCGTTGCAAGTACGCGATTCTCAAACTTGGAAAGGGAGCTTCCCTTTGGTTTGAGCGAATGAAGACACAAAGAATTCGTGTTTTAAAAGAGAAGATACGTCGTGGATTCCTAAAAAGGAAACTAGAAAGATATGTCCCTGCCACACACAAGTTAAGCTTGTATCGAAAAATTTCGACCTCACGCAAGGAAAGCTAAGTGTCGAGGAGTACATCGAGGAGTTTGAAAACTTATCCTTGATGGGAGAACTTGAAGAAAGCGAAGAATTGCGGATGTCCCGTTTCCTACGAGGTTTGAACAAAAATATTGCTAATTCCGTGGAACTCTACCCCTATTCCGACTTTGATACTTTATGCGGACTTTGCATAAAGTTGGAAAATCAAAACAAAACAAAACTCTCTAAAACCGAATTCCCACCTAAATACGGAAATACCAACTTTGGCGCGAGTTCTAGCTCGCTTCCAAAACTCACACCACAAACCCACCAAGCACTACCATTCCAAAACTCCTATCACACCAAAAGAAACAAGCCTATCTAAAGTCCGTGTTTCAAATGTCAAGGATTTGACACTATCAAAGTGCTTGTCCAAATCAAGAATTGTGACGTTACGAGAAGCCATAGCCGCCGAGAAGAATTACTAGCCAAGAAGAAAAAATCGAGACGTTTTTAACTTAGAAGCCGACGAAGAAGAAGAAGAATGCGAGGCATACGATGCCCCGAACTATGACACGAACCTCGCCCTTCGCATGTTACAAACGAAGGCCGCCCCAAGTGACGAAGAACAACGAGACTAAATCTTCCACACGAAGTGTCGTGTCGAGATAAATGGTGTAGCTTGATCATCGACGGTGGAAGTTGTACAAACGTGGCATAGCGAGATGGTCTCAAAACTCGGCTTGATCACCACGGCCCATCCTAAGCCGTATGCACTCCATTGGCTCGATGATGGAAACAAGGTGAAAGTATCAAGGCAAGTGAAGGCCTGACTCACCATGGGTTCGTATGGCGATGATATTACATGCGATGTACTACCATGGACGATGTCACGTGTTATTAGGAAGACCTTGGTTATTTGATCGGACGTACTACATCGAGGGAGGAGTAACGAGTATGAGTTACGTGACAAAGGTAAAAAATTGTTCTTAAACCTATGTCACCTCAAGCTATCCTGACGATGAGTTCAAAAAGTCAAGGACCGAAACTTACGATGTTTGCAAACGAGAAAGAAGTCGAACACGCCATCGACTATGGCGAACGTGTTTATTTGATGATGATCAAAGAGGTCCGAAATCTTGCCACCAAATCGCACTCATGAGGAAGAAATAGATGCACTATTACACGAGTTTTCTGACGTATTCCCCGAAGACTTGCCGATAGGATTACCACCTATCCGTGAAATCAACACCGATTGATCTTATACCGAGCTCCATTACCGAACAAAGCGCGACGTTGTAATCCCGAAGAAACCAAAGAACTACAACGTCAAATTGATGAACTCATGAATCACGGATATGTCCGAGAAAGTTTAAGTCCGTGTGCGGTTCCAGCCTACTTGTACCAAAAAAGACGGAGCATGGCGAATGTGTATTGATAGTAGAGCCATGAATAACATCACCATCAAGTATCGGTTCCCATCCCGAGACTAGACGACATGCCGGACGAGTTACATGGCTCTGCTATATTTTCCAAAGTTGATTTACGGAGCGGATACCATCAATCCGCATGCGAGAGGGAGACGAATGGAAGACGGCGTTTAAAACAAAGAATGGACTTTACTAATGGGTTGTGATGCCATTCGGCCTCACCAACGCCCCGAGCACTTTTACGAGTTTGATGAACGAGGTTCTCAAACCTTTCTTGGGAAAGTTTGTTGTCGATACCTAGACGACATTTTGATCTACAAATGATCCGTAGAGGAACATCTCGAACATTTGCGGCACGTATTTGGAACACTAAGGGAACAGAAACTTTATGGAAAACGGAGAAGTGTACTTTCCTAGTCGAGAGTCTTGTCTTTCTCTATGTTGTTTCGAAGAAGGAGTTTCGCCGACCAAGAGAAAATCGCTGCAATCAAGTCGTGGCCGACCCCAAAGACAATCACGAGGTACGATCATTTCATGGCCTCGCTTCTTTTACCGACGATTCATACGGACTTTAGCACCATCTCCAAATTCCGATCACGAGTGTCTAAAAAAGGAACCTTTGCATGGAACGAGGCGGCCCAAAAGGCTTTTGAAAATTTAAAGGGAAAATTATGTGAAGCGCCGATTTTGACGTTACCCGATTTTTCACAACCGCTTGAGGTGGAATGCGACGCTAGCGGAGTTGGAATCTGGGCAAGGCTTATCCAAAGAGGCCGTCCCATCGCCTATTTTTCTGAGAAATTAAGTGGCGCCCGAGTGAATTATTGTACTTACGACAAGGAGTTCTATGTTATCGTGAGAGCACTCGATCATCGAGTCATTATCTACGTCAAACATTTCGTGGCCGCACTGGATCACGAGTCGCTGAAATACATCAACGGACAAAGTAAGCTAAGCCCGAGGCATGCAAAATGGGTGGAATTTTTACAATCTTTTCACTTTTCATCCAAGTACAAAGACGGGAAGAGTAATATAGTGGCGGATGCACTATCAAGACTAAGATGCCTTACCGCCGATGCTAGATGTTCGCTTGTTGGGGTTCGAGACTTTGAAAGATCATTACAACGACGATTTCGACTTCGGGAAATTTTTAACCGTTGTAAAACAGCCCCGCACGAGGAATTTGTGTTACAGGATGGCTTTCTCTTCAAGGGGAATAAATTATGTGTGCCGAGACATACAACCGGAATTGCTAGTTCGGGAGGCGCACGGAGGAGGACTAGCCGGCCACTTCGCTCGACCAAGATCGTAGAAGTGCTAAAAGAACATTTCTTTTGGCCAAAGATGTATGGTGACGTAAGCACAATCGTGAGTAAATGCGCTACTTGTCACATGATGAAAAGTTCGCTCAAACCAAGTACATACATGCCGCTACAATACCTTTACGACCGTGGGAGGATGTCTCGATGGATTTTATTGTGGCTTTACCTCGTACTCAACGAGGCAAAGATTCGATCATGGTGGTCGCCGACCGCTTTTCGAAAATGGCTCACTTTATAGCATGCCACAAAACCGATGATGCAAGCAATGTGGCGGACTTGTACTTCCGGAAGTAGTTCGCTTACACGGAGTTCCAAAACTATCGTGTCGGATCGAGATTCCAAATTTCGAGTTACTTCGAATACTTTATGGAGGAAAGTGGGTACTAAACTCCTATTCAAGATTTCACATCACCCACGCATCGATGGATGACCGAGGTAACCAATCGAACCTTGGGAGCATTATTGCGAGGATTGGTAAACAAAACACGTATGATTGGGATGTTAAACTTGCTCATGAATTCGCATACAACCGATCACCCTGCTATGCCACGGCCCATTCACCTTTGAAGTAGTATACTGATTAAATCCGCACTTGCCCTTGGACTTGATTCCTTGCCGAGCAACGAGTTGGTTCACAAAGACGCCAAGCAAAACTCAAATCAATGGTGAAGTTACATGAAAAGATACGGAACGGATTAAAGAAGTAATGAAATATACAAACTAAGTCGAACAAAAATAAAAAGCGAGATTATTTGATGTTGGCGACTTAGTTTGGATACATTTGAGAAAAGAAAGATTCCTAAGCAAACTAAGAACAAATTGATGCCGAGAGCCGAAGGCCCGTATAAAATTGTGGAAAAAGTGAACGACAACGCATACAAAGTCGAACTTCCGGCGAATACGAGTACACGCGATATTCAACGTAGGTGATCTCTCGCCTTACCTTGACGACGATGGCATTACGGAATTGAGGTCAATTCCTTTCAAAGAAGGAGGGAATGATACGATATCTAATATTCCAATCGAAGAAGCTCCAATAAAAATCGACGCCCACGACGATACGCATGGCCATGCATCATTATACTTGGGAGAAAAGAATACGCGATTGGAGTTACGTTGTTAATCTAATCGAGTAACGAAAATTCGACGACGGAATCGGTCCGAAGCATGAAAATCGCCATATCATGCTTGAAAGGGACTCACTTGACTTCATATCTTTGACAAGATAATGAAGATATTCTTTCCTTCCCCACCTCACAAAAACGGTCCAAGCTTGAGATTTGATGAAGACTTTCATCAAATGTCTTCTTCATGTCATTGTCTCCTCATGTCATAATCACCATAGTAAATCCAAAAGACTTGATATCACATCTTCACAAAAATCTTCATGACCCTCCTTGAGAAATTCGCCGAGACATAATATTTGAGGAAGATTTTTATCAAATGTCTTCTTCATGTCATTGTCCCCTCATGTCTTAATCACCATAGTAATTCCAAAGGACTTGATATCATCATCTTCACAACATCCTCATCCTTTTTGATGATTCGCCGAACTTGAAGATTGCTAGAAGTTTCCTTTTTCGCTTTTGTTGTATTTACTTACGGTTGGAAACTACTATATATAGTAGTACTCGTTGTATTTGTAAGATATCTTGAAAGCAATAAACCTTGTATTTCCTTTGAAATATACGTTGAACGAGTTCAACAAACTTTAGTTATTGTTTCGACGCGTCTCGAGATTTTAACTTGATCAATTCTCAATATGTCTTGGGAAGAGATTACCTTTTATCGAGTTATAGGTCTAGTTCGATAAAACACATCAAACTCCGTACATCATACTACATCACGGCCGAATCCCATCTAAATTCGGCCACCCTTAGTAATTTTCAAGTGTACTTTGATACTTCTTAAACTTCCGTTGTATTTTATACGTATTACTTACGTAATTCGTATCATCCACGATCCATCAGTTCTTCGATTTGGTTTTGTAATTCCTTTGTTTCCTCGGGATTACATCTATAGGAAGCTTTGTTAGGCAACGACACACCCGGTATGAGGTCGATCTGATGTTCAATCCCGCGAATTGGTGGTAAACCCGACGGTAATTCTTCGGGAAAAACATCCGCAAATTCGCGTAATAAGACATCCATCCTTTCGCTCCGCATAACCATGTTACCATTCTCGTGCCTCCTTCGTAACCAACAAGTACACACACTTGCCATCATTAATAGCATGTTCCACCTCCCGCTCGCCGCAAACATGGCCGCTTTGGCTTTTCACTCCTACTAGAACTCATAGAGTGAATAGCTTGAGGTGACATTGGTTTAAGCACAATCTTCTTGCCTTTATCCCGTAACTCGTACTCATTGCTTCTTCCTGTAAAACGTCCCTATCAAACATCCATGGTCTTCCCAACAAGACATGGCATGCATCCATCTAGAGTACATCACATAATACGTTGTCTTCATATGAACCCATGGCTAGTCCAATCCTCACTTGTTTAGTTACCCTTATTTTGCTCCCATCATCGAGCCAATGCAAAGTGTAAGGTTTCGGTGAGTCGAGTGGTCAGCCCGAGTTTAGTCACCATCTCGCCGAAGCTACGTTGGTGCAACTCCTCCATCCACGATCAAACTACACCATTTATTTCCCACTCGACACTTCGTGTGAAATATTTGATTCCGCTGCTCCGAATCATTCGATACGCCTTGGCTTGTAGCGCTCGCAGAACTAAAGCCGTGTCATAGCTCTGAGCATCGTAAGTCTCGCATTCTTTTCCTTCTTCATCCTTCAAGTCGAAATCAAATACGCCACCCACTTTTCTTCCTCAACCAACAACTCGCCTCTGATCGTGATGCCTTCCCTTAGTGTCACCACTCGCTTGTTTGGACAAGTATTTTGATAATGCCCGAATTCTTGACATTTGAAACATCTCACTTTAGCCAAACTCGCCTCCTTCGGCACGTAGGGTACACGCTTTAGCCGGATTCGCAACAGAACTGGAGTGTGATAATTGCCTTAACAAATTAACTAGATCCGACGCTGGGTTTCCAAACTTGACCGAAACTCGGGTTTATACATCTTCATCTTGTTCGAGCTTCTAGCTTCACACATAACCCACATAATGTATCGAAATCCTCGTATGGATACGCCCACCGAGTTAGCTATGCTTCGGTTTAAGCCACGCAAAATCGCGACATCTTCTGCTCCTCATTCTCCTCTATTTCTCCCATTAGGTCGATTCTCAAACTCCTCAATGTACTCACCGACATTCAACTTTCCTTGCATGAGATCTCGCAATCTTCCTGCATAAGGACAACCGGTGTGATGCCGGTACATATCTTTTGCGAAGTTTTCTTTTAACGAATCCCACGAACGGATCTTTCTTTCCCCGCACGAGCTCTTCGTGTTTTCACTCCTTCGTACCAAAGTGAAGCTCCTTTCCCCAACTTGAGGATTGCATACTTACACCTTTTCTCATCGTCAAGGTCTTTAAATTCAACATACGATCAATTTTTCGCTCCCATTCCAGTGGAAACTTCGTGGTCGGTCCCTCCAACGAACTCCGAAGCTCGCTCACCTTGAACTCTTCGACATGGCGTGAGGGTCGCTCATAGTCACCACGCCTAGGTTGCCAACGCCGGTCGCTAAGTTCGTACGCCACGCAGCAAGGCCACGAAGTTTTGCCAAGAAATCAGCCGTTGAGATCCATAATGCCAAAGATCAAGAACCCGGGCCCGATGCCACTTATGATACGAATTTCACCGTTATGCGGATTCGCTATCGATACAATGAAGTCCTTTTTGACGAGCTAAGCTATCGACAAGAAACTGCTTGAATCGGTGACAATGTACCGCTACCAACAATATCGGCGAGTGATGAAGGCGGTGATTCGATACACCCACAAGACAGAGTTTGGCCCAAATGAAAAGACTAAACAAAGACGCTTCGCTCTAAGCGACTTTAAGACAGAAACACGCTCAAGGATCGAACAACACTTTGTACGAAATATTGAACAAGTATAAAATCGTATCGAAAATAAATGTAATATCGAAACAAGATATGAACAGATGTTTTATCAAATTAGACCTATAATTTGATAAAGTGATTTCTCCTCAAGACCTATTGAGAATCAATCGATTAGTATTCAAACGCGCCGAATAAAAACCAAGTTTTGATGAAAAGCATTCACCGTAAAACACAAAGTGTTCTCAATTCTTCAACATTCAATAATCTCGCTTATTACAACTCTATCGCCACTATTTATAGGCAAAAGTGGCCTCGACAAAATAACTTAAACTATTACAAGTCAGTTTTAAAATAATGAAAGGATAATAAAAGGTTCTTCATGTCACTTGTTGACAAAAGTAAAAGTTGGGTCTTGTCTCCAAGTTGAAGTTTGACAACCGCTTTTTCATATAACAAGTTGCCAAGAATCCTCGCCGCTTTATAATAAAGAAATGCTGAAAATTCTTTGTTTAGCTACCACTGACCTTTTCCTCCCATGTTGCAACTAGCCTTAAGTTATTCCAATTCCGACAATCAAGGTAACTCCGCACTGTATCCGCTTTTCTCGCCAAGAAGTACGTTGGAGTGCGATCGAGGTATTTTACGCCAATTCTTACTTCATCTTCTTCGCTTGAGTAGTCGACTTCGTATCACATACACTGACCATGAATCTTTGAAGTACATTAACGGCAACACAAGTTAAGTCCTGTGCATGCGAAGTGGGTGGAATTTTACAATCATTTCACTTCTCATCGAAGTATAAGGATGGCAAGAGCAATATTGCGTATGCATTGTCTAGGCGTTATGCCTTACTCGCCACTCTTGATGTTCGCTTGCTAGGTTCGATACAAGAAAGGAGTATTACGAAGGTGATGCGGATTTTGGCGAAACCTTCGCCTGTGCAAACTGCCCTGGGAGAATTTTCGATACAGAGGGCTTTCTTTTTAAGGGAAATCGTCTTTGTCTACCTGTGCACACGATTCGAGAATTGCCGATTCGAGAGGCTCATGGGGAGGTTTGGCTGCCACTTGGTTCGCCAAGACATTAGAAGTGCTTAAGGAACATTTTTACCGCCAAGGATGCGGGATGTTAATAATATAATCAAGAATGTGTGACGTGCCATGTTGCGAAAAGTTCGCTCAAATCAGAGTCTACACACCTTTACCGATTCCGAGAGGCCGGGAAGATGTCTCAATGGATTTCATTGTGGCTTTGCCTCCAACCCAACGAGGTAAGGATGCGATTATGGTGGTCGCCGATCATTTTTCAAAGATGGCTCATTTTGTTCCTTGTCACAAACCGATGATGCGAGTAATGTTGTCGACCTGCATTTCCGAGAGGTGGTGCGATTACATGGAGTTCAAAACTATTGTTTCGGACCGACTCAAGTTTCTAAGCTACTTTTGGAACACATTATGGAGGAAGGTGGGAACCAAGCTTTGTTTAGTACTTCACATCATCCTCAAACCGACGGACGAATCAAGTAACGAATCGAACATTGGGACGCTGCGAGGCTTGGTGAGCAAAACACAAAAGGATCGATCTAAATCGCACATGCGGAGTTTGCTTATAATCGATCTCCTACTCATGCCACTGCACACTCTCCATTTGAAGTAGTTTACGGGTTGAATCCTTACATGCCGCTAGACCTAATTCCACTACCAAGTGACGAATTGGTGCATAAGGATGCGGAGTCAAAACTAAAATCAATGATGAAATTACACGAACAGGTGCGGGATCGAATCGAGGAAATAAACGAGGCATACAAAAGGAAGTCGAATAAGCAAAGAAGGCAGAGACTATTCGAGGTTGGAGATTTAGTTTGGTTACATTTGAGGAAGGAACGATTCCCGAGTAAGCGTAAGAATAAGTTAATGCCACGAGCCGAGGGGCCATTTAAAATAGTTGCGAAGGTGAACGACAATGCTTACAAATTAGAACTTTCGGGCGACTATGGAGTGCATGCTACTTTCAACATAGGTGATCTTTCTCCTTATCTTGATGATGACGGGATTGCAGAATTGAGGACAATTCCTCTTAAAGGGGGAGGGGATGATACGAAGCCGACTACTCCAAGCGAAGAAGATGAAGTAAGAATTGACGTAAAACATCCAAGCGAAGAAGATGAAGTAAGAATTGACGTAAAACACCTCGATCGCACTACAACCTACTTAGGCGAAAATGTAAACGAGGCACGGTTACCTTGATAGACGGAATGGGAGTAACTTAAACAAAAGACAAATAGCATCTTGGGGAGGGAAAAAGGATCAAGTGGCAACTAAACAAATAAAAAGATATTCAGCTTTCCCTTATAAAGCAGCAGGATTCTTGGCAAAAAAAAAGGGCGGCTGTCAACAAACAACTTGGAGGCAAAGACCCAGCTTTTACTTTTGTCAACAAGTGACATAAAGAACCTTTTATTATCCTTTCATTATTTTAAAGAACAAATTGTAATAGTTTAAGTTATTTTGTCAGCCACTTTTGCCTATAAATAGTGGCGAGAGTTGTAATGGGAAATTATCAATGTTGAAGAATTGAGAACACTTTGTGTTTTTTTCCGTGAATGCTTTTCATCAAAACTTGGTTTTTATTCGACGCGTTTCGAATACTAATCTGATTGATTCTCAATAGGTCTTGAGGAGAAATCACTTTATCAAATTATAGGTCTAATTTGATAAAACATCTGTTTATATCTTGTTTCGATATTCTGTTTATTTTTTCGATACAGTTGTATACTTGTCCGATATTTCGCATAAAGTGTTGTTCGATCCTTCGAACTTATTTCCTGTTTTAACTTTGTTTCCGTCCAAAACGTGCTGTTTCTAGTGTCGCTGTTTGGAGGTGGACTGTTTCGAGTCATTTTCCAGTTGGCCAAATTCCTATCCTGTTGCTGTATCGAATTACCGCCTTCATCATCGTCAGTATTGTTGCTGTAGCGAGCTGTTGTCACTAGTTCCCGACAGTTTCTTGTCGATAGCTTCCGTTCATCAAAAAGCCTTCCGCTGTATCGAGAGCGAATTCGCCTCCCAAGTGAGAATTCGTATCACTAAATCCGTACATGCCGTTAGATCTAATTCCATTGCCAAGTGACGAGTTGGTGCACAAGGATACGGAGTCAAACCTGAAATCAATGATGAAATTACACGAGCAAGTACGTAATCTGATACGAAACTGACTACTCCAAGCGAAGAAAACGAAGTAAGGATTGACGTAAAACATCTCGACCATTCTCCAACATACTTAGGCGAGAAAACGGATACGAGATCTGGAGTTACCTTGATAACCGGACTTGGAGTAACATAAACATGATGGGCAACTTGCATCTTGGGAAAAGGGTCCAAGTGGTAAAAGCAAGACAATAAAGAAATCCAGCACTTTCTTTATTATAAAAGTAACAGGATTCTCGGCAACATGAAAGGCGGCTATCACCTTGGAGACAAAACCTATCTTTTACTCTTGTTTGCAAGTGACGTGATGATACGAATTCTTACTTATGAAGCGAATTCGCTATCGATACAAATGGGAAGACTTTGATGAGCTAAGCTATCGACAAGAAACTATCGAATCGTGACAACATGCCACAAAGAATAATACCGATAATTGATGAAGACGGTAATTCGATACAAAGAACAAGATAGAATTTGGCCAACTGAAAATGACTCAAATGTGCCACCTCCAAACAAAGAACACTCGATACAGCACGTTTTGGACGGAAGCGAATTTAAAACAGGAAACAAGTTCAAAGGATCAAACAACACTTTATACGAAATATTGAACAAGTATGAAACTGTATCGAAAAATAAACAGAATATCGAAACAGGGTATAAACAGATGTTTTTATCAAATTAGACCTATAATTTGATAAAGTGATTTCTCCTCAAGACCTATTGAGAATCAATCAGATTAATACTCGAAATGCGTCGAATAAAAACCAAGTTTTGATGAAAAGCATTCACCAGGGAAAAACACAAAGTGTTCTTATTTCTTCAACATTCAATAATCTTTTCGTTACAACTCTACTGCCACTATTTATAGGCAAACGTGGCCTGACAAAATAACTTAAACTATTACAACCTGTTCTTTGAAATAATGAAAAGATAATAAAAGGTTCTTCCTGTCACTTGTTGACAAAAGTAAGAGCTGGGTCTTTGTCTCCAAATTGTTTGCTGACAGCCGCCCTTTTGCCAAGAATCCTGCTGCTTTTGTAAGAAGATGCTGAATATTCTTTATTTGTTTAGTTACCACTTGAATCTCTTCCTCCCAAGATACAAGTTGTCTTTTGTTTAAGTTACTCCAATTCCAATTATCAAGGTGACTCCATGCCTCGTTTTAGCTCTCTCGCCCAAGTATGTTGTAGTGCGGTCGAGGTGTTTTACGTTGATCCTTATTTCGTCTTCTTCGCTTGGAGTAGTCGGCTTCGTATCATTCCCTCCTTCTTTAAAAGGAATTGTCCTCAATTCCGCAATTCCATCGTCGTCAAGGTAAGGGGATAGATCACCTATGTTGAAAGTAGCATGCACTCCGTAGTCACCCGGAAGTTCTAACTTGTAAGCATTGTCATTCACCTTCGCAATTATCTTAAATGGTCCCTCAGCTCGTGGCATTAGCTTGTTCTTACGCTTACTCTAAATCGCTCCTTCCTCAAATGTAACCAAACTAAATCTCCAACCTCGAATAGTCTCGGCCTTCTTTGCTTATTCGACTTCCTTTTGTACACCTCGCTTATTTCCTTGATTCGATCCCGCACTGCTCGTAATTTCATCATTGATTTTAGTTTTGACTCCGCATCCTTATGCACCAATTCGTCACTTGGTAGTGGAATTAGATCTAGCGGCATGTAAGGATTCAACCCGTAAACTACTTCAAATAGAGAGTGCGCTGTGGCATGAGTAGGGGAACGATTATAAGCAAACTCCGCATGTGTCAGTTTCAGATCCCAGTCCTTTTGTGTTTTGCTTACCAAGCCTCGCAACAGCGTCCCTAGTGTTCGATTCGTTACTTCAGTTTGTCCGTCGGTTTGAGGATGATGCGAAGTACTAAATAAAAGCTTTGTTCCCACCTTTCTCCACAAGGTGTTCCAAAAGTAGCTTAGAAACTTTGAGTCCTGGTCCGAAACAATAGTTTTCGGAACTCCATGTAATCGCACCACCTCTCGGAAATACAAGTCAGCAACATTACTCGCATCATCGATTTTGTGACAAGGAACAAATAAGCCATTTTTGAAAAATGATCGACAACCACCATAATCGCATCCTTACCTCGTTGGGTTCGAGGCAAAGCCACAATGAAATCCATTGAGACATCTTCCCATGGCCTCTCCGGAATCGGTAAAGGTGTGTAGACTCCTGGTTTGAACGAACTTTTCGCAACATGGCACGTCACACATTTACTGATTATATTATTAACATCCCCCTGCATCCTTGGCCAGTAAAAATGTTCCTTAAGCACTTCTAATGTCTTGGCCGAACCGAAGTGGCCAGCCAAACCTCCCCCATGAGCCTCTCGAACCAGGAATTCTCGAATCGTGTGCCTTGGTAGACAAAGACGATTTCCCTTAAAAAGAAAGCCCTCCTGTATCGAAAATTCTCCCACCGGGCCAGGTTTGCACAGGGCGAAGGTCTCGCCAAAATCCGCATCACCTTCGTAATACTCCTTTACTGTATCGAATCCAAGCAAATGAACATCAAGAGTGGCGAATAAGGCATAACGCCTAGACAATGCATCTGCCACAATATTGCTCTTGCCATCCTTATACTTTGATGAGAAGTGAAATGATTGTAAGAATTCCACCCACTTCGCATGCCTGGGACTTAACTTGTGCTGTCCGTTAATACTTCAAGGATTCATGGTCCGAGTGTATGATAAAATGCTTTGGCCGCAGATAGTGACCCCAATGATCTAGAGCCCTCACAATAGCATAAAACTCTTTGTCGTACGTACAATAATTGAGACGAGCACCGTTTAATTTCTCTCAAAATAAGCACAGGTCGCTTTCCCGAATGAGAACCGCCCAATGCCCACTCCGCTAGCATCACATTCTACCTCAAACGGTTGCGAAAATCGGTAATGCTAAGATTGGTGCGTCGCACAACTTCGCCTTCAAATTTGCAAATGACTCCTGCTACGATATCGAATATTCCAGTCGAAGAAACTCCGATAAAAATCGACATCCATGATGATGCAAATTCGCATGGCCATGCATCGTTATACTTAGGAGAAAATGTTAAACGGATCGAGTTACGTTGTTAATCTAATCGAGTAACGAGAATTCGACGACGGATCGTCCGAAAGCATGATGGATCGCCATATCATGCTTGAAAGGGACATGTTTGGACTTCATATCTTGACAAGATAATGAAGTTATCTTCTCCTTCCCCACCATGTACACATACGGTCGAAGCATGAAGATAGAGGGAAGACTTTCTTCTTCATGTCATTATCTCCCATATCTTGTTAAGGATCGCCGATTCGATGCTTGCAAAAAGGAAAGATTTGTGAAGACTTTCATCAAGAATCTCTCATGTCACCATCATGAAATAAAGACCAAGATTGCTTGGTATCTTCTTGTGATTTTCGGCCGAAATGATGTGTTAGGAAGTTTCCTTTTTTCGTTTTGTTGTATTTTCGTACGGTTGTAAACTACTATATATAGTAGTGTTCGTTGTACTTGTAATTTATCGAGAATCATAATAAACTTTGTATTTCCTTTGAAATATACGTTGAACGAGTTCGACAAACCTTAGTTATTGTTTCGACGAGTCTCGAGATATTAACTTAATCAATTCTCAATAGGTCTTGGGAAGAGATTGCCTTTTATCGAGTTATAGGTCTAGTTCGATAAAAACACACCAAACTCCGTACATCTTACTCATCACTACCGAATCCCACATAAAATTCGCCCATCACCTTTGTAATTTCGATCCATATTGTAAACGTGTTAATCTTCCGTTGTGTTTTATACGATTACTTACGTAATTCGTATCATAAGTGGTATCGTAGACACTTGTCTCACGCTTCTCGACATCATCAAGAAAATGGCATTCACCGATGAAGAAGTAGCACAACTACGTGACGCTCTTCGTGGCTTGCCGAGCCTGTAATCCATGCACGACGAGGACATGACACCATGCATGCACCACGACATGCGGATGAATACAAGACCAATAACTTCCGAGTTCGTAGGCGGCACCGATCCCAAGTTTATCCGGAGTGGGAAAGAAAAATTGAACGAATGTTTGAGTTCAAGGAGCTCAATGACGAGGTACGCTGCAAGTACGCGATTCTCAAACTTGGAAAGGAGCTTCCTTTGTTTTGAGCGAATGAAGACGCAAAGAAGTCGTGGCTTAAAAGAGAAGATACGTCGTGGATTCCCTAAAAGGAAGCTACGAAAAGATATGTCCCGCTACACACAAGCTAAGTCTCAGACCAAAAATTTCGACCTCACGCAAGGAAAGCTAAGTGTCGAGGAGTACATCGAGGAGTTTGAAAACTTATCCTTGATGGGAGAACTTGAAGAAAGCGAAGAATTGCGGATGTCCCGCTTCCTACGAGGTTTGAACAAAAACATTGCTAATTCCGTGGAACTCTACCCCTATTCTCGACTTCGATACTTTATGCGGACTTTGCATAAAGTTGGAAAATCAAAACAAAACCAAACTCTCTAAACCCGAATTCCCACCTAAATACGGAAATACCAACTTTGGCGCGAGTTCTAGCTCGCTTCCAAAACTCGTCACCACAAGCCACCGCTACATTACCATTCCAAAACCCCTACCACACCAAAAGAGACGAGCCTATCTAAAGTCCGATGTTTCAAATGTCAAGGATTTGGACACTATCAAAGTGCTTGTCCGAATCGGAGGATTGTGACGTTACGAGAAGCCCTAGCCGCCCGAGAGGAATTATTAGCCAAGAAGAAAGAGTTGGAGACGTTTTAACTTAGAAGCCGACGAAGAAGAAGAATGCGAGGCATACGATGCCCGAACTATGACACGAACCTTGTCCTTCGCATGTTGCAAACGAAGGCAGCCCCGAGTGACGAAGAACAACGAGACTAAATCTTTCACACGAAGTGTCGTGGTCGGAGAGAAATGGTGTAGCTTGATCATTGACGGTGGAAGTTGTACAAACGTGGCATCAAGCGAGATGGTTTCAAAACTCGGCTTGGTCACCACGGCCCATCCTAAGCCGTATGCACTCCATTGGCTCGATGACGGAAACAAAGTGAAGGTTTCAAGACAAGTGAAGGTCGGACTCACCATGGGTTCGTATGACGATGACATTACTTGCGATGTACTACCGATGGACAGATGTCACGTGTTATTAGGAAGACCCCGGTTATTTGATCGACGTACTACATCGAGGGAGGAGTAATGAGTATGAGCTACGTGACAAAGGTAAAAATTGTCCTTAAACCTATGTCACCTCAAGCTATCCGGACGATGAGTTCAAAAAGTCGAAGACCAAAGCTTACGATGTTTGCAAACGAAAGAAGTCGAGCACGCCATTGACGATGGCGAACGTGTTTACTTGATGATGATCAAGGAGGTCCAAATCTTGCCACCAAATCGCAAAATGAGGAGGAGATAGATGCACTATTACATGAGTTTTCTGACGTATTTCCCGAAGACTTGCCGTAGGATTACCACCTATCCGCTGGATTCAACACCGATTGATCTTATACCGAGCTCCATTACCGAACAAAGCAACAGATCATTGTAATCCCAAGAAACAAAAGAACTACAACGCCAAATTGATGAACTCATGAATCACGGATATGTCCGAGAAAGTTTAAGTCCGTGCGGTTCCAGCTTCTACTCGCACTCAAAAAGACGGAACATGGCGGATGTGTATCGACAAGAGAGCCGTGAATAACATCACCGCTAAGTATCGGTTTCCCATCCCGAGACTAGACGACATGCGGACGAGTTACATGGCTCTGCTATATTTTCCAAAGTTGATTTACTGAGCGGATACCATCAAATCCGCATGCGAGAGGGAGACGAATGGAAAACGGCGTTTAAAACGAAGAATGGACTTTACGAATGGGTTGTGATGCCATTCGGCCTCACCAACGCCCGAGCACCTTTATGAGGTTGATGAACGAGGTTCTAAAACCTTTCTTGGGAAAGTTTGTTGTCGTGGTACTTAGACGACATTTTGATCTACAATGTCCGTAGAAGAACATCTCGAACATTTGCGGTACGTGTTTGAGACGCTAAGGGAACAAAAGCTTTATGGAAAACGGAGAAGTGTACTTTCCTAGTCGAGAGTCTTGTCTTTCTCGGCTATGTTGTTTCAAAAGACGGAGTTTCGCCGACCAAGAGAAGATCGCGGCAATCAAGTCGTGGCCGACCCCAAAGACAATCACGAGGTACGGCCATTTCATGGCCTCGCTTCTTTTACCGACGATTCATACGGACTTCAAAGACTATATCCATTCTATCACTGAGTGTCCAAAAGGGAACCTTTGCTTGGAACGAGACGGCCCAAAAGGCTTTTGAAAACTTAAAAGGAAAATTATGTGAAGCGCCGATTTTGACGTTGCCCGATTTTTCACAACCGCTTGAGGTAGAATGCGATGCTAGCGGAGTTGGAATCGGGCAAAGTTGCTCATTCGAGAGGCCGCCCCATTGCCTATTTTTCTGAGAAGCTAAGTGGCGCCCGAGTGAATTATTGTACTTACGACAAAGAGTTCTATGCGATCGTAAGAGCACTCGATCATCGAGTCATTATCTCATGTTTCAAACATTTCGTGCTACATTCGGATCACGAGTCGTTGAAATATATCAACGGACAGAGTAAGCTAAGCCCGAGACATGCAAAATGGGTGGAATTTTTACAATCTTTTCACTTTTCATCCAAATACAAAGACGGAAGAGTAATGTAGTGGCGATGCACCGTCGAGACGGTATGCCCATCACGATGCTAGATGTTCGCTTGTTGGGATTCGAGACTTTGAAAGATCACTACCACGACGATTCGACTTCGGGAAATTTTTAACCGTTGTAAAACGCCCCGCACGAGGAATTTGTTTTACAGATGGCTTTCTCTTCAAGGGGAATAAATTATGTGTGCCGAGACATACAATTCGGGAATTGCCGGGTTCGGGAGGCGCACTGAGGAGGACTAGCCGGCCACTTCGGCTCGACTAAGATCAGAGGTGCTAAAAGAACATTTCTTTTGGCCGAAGATGTATGGTGACGTCAAGACAATCGTGAGCAAATGCGTAATTTGTCATATGATGAAAAGTTCGCTCAAGTCGAGTACATACATGCCGCTGCCGATACTGCTACGCACCGTGGGAGGATGTCTCGATGGATTTTATTGTGGCTTTACCTCGCACTCAACGAGGCAAGGACTCGATCATGGTGGTCGCCGACCGCTTTTCGAAAATGGCTCACTTTGTCGCGTGCCACAAAACCGATGATGCAAGCAATGTGGCGGACTTGTATTTCCTGAAATAGTTCGCTTACACGGAGTGCCAAAACTATCGTGTCGGATCGAGATTCCAAATTTCGAGTTACTTCGAATACTTTATGGAGGAAAGCTCAGACTAAACTCCTATTCAAGACTTCACATCACCCGCAAACCGATGGACATCGAGGTAACTAATCGAACCTTGGGAGCATTATTACGAGGGTTGGTAAATAAAACTCGTAAAGATTGGGACGTTAAACTTGCTCATGCTGAATTCGCATACAACCGATCACCCTGCTATGCCACGGCCCATTCACCTTTGAAGTGGTATACGGATTAAATCCGCACTTGCCATTGGACTTGATTCCCCCAAGCAACGAGTTGGTTCACAAAGACGCCAAGCAAAACTCAAATCAATGGTGAAGTTACGAAAAGATACGGAACGGATTAAAGAAGTAAATGAAATATACAAACTAAGTCGAACAAAAATAAAAAGGCGAGATTATTTGATGTTGGCGACTTGGTTTCGATACATTTGAGAAAAGAAAGATTCCCAAGCAAACGGAAGAACAAATTGATGCCGAGAGCCGAGGGTCCGCATAAAATTGTGGAAAAGGTGAACGACAACGCATACAAAGTCGAACTTCCGCGAATACGGAGTACACGCGACATTCAACGTAGGTGATCTCTCACCTTATCTTGACGACGATGGCATTGCGTAATTGAGGTCAATTCCTTTCAAAGACGGAGGGAATGATACGATATCAAATATTCCAGACCAAGAAACTCCCATAAAAAACGACATCAATGATGATCAAAATTCGCATGGCCAAGCATCGTTCAACATAGGAGAAAATGTTAAACGGATTGGAGTTACGTTCTTAATCGGAATCGGAGTAACGTAGAATTCGACGACGGGATCGGTCCGAAAGCATGATGGATCGGCCATATCATGCTTGAAAGGGACATGTTTGGACTTCATATCTTGACAAGATAATGAAGTTATCTTCTCCTTCCCCACCATGTACACATACGGTCGAAGCATGAAGATAGAGGGAAGACTTTCTTCTTCATGTCATTATCTCCCATATCTTGTTAAGGATCGGCCGATTTGGATGCTTGCAAAAAGGAAAGATTTGTGAAGACTTTCATCAAGAATCTCTCATGTCACCATCATGAAATAAAGACCAAGATTGCTTGGTATCTTCTTGTGATTTTCGGCCGAAATGATGTGTTAGGAAGTTTCCTTTTTTCGTTTTGTTGTATTTTCGTACGGTTGTAAACTACTATATATAGTAGTGTTCGTTGTACTTGTAATTTATCGAGAATCATAATAAACTTTGTATTTCCTTTGAAATATACGTTGAACGAGTTCGACAAACCTTAGTTATTGTTTCGACGAGTCTCGAGATATTAACTTAATCAATTCTCAATAGGTCTTGGGAAGAGATTGCCTTTTATCGAGTTATAGGTCTAGTTCGATAAAAACACACCAAACTCCGTACATCTTACTCATCACGGCCGAATCCCACATAAAATTCGTCCATCACCTTTGTAATTTCGATCCATATTGTAAACGTGTTAATCTTCCGTTGTGTTTTATACGTATTACTTACGTAATTCGTATCAGATGATACGGGATTGACGAGCTCGAGTGAAGAAGACATTATTATTGTTATTTTTATTGTCACTTTCGGAATTGATATTAGAGTGTCAGTATTTTCGGTATTAGAAGTATATTAGGAGTCTATTTTAATAAAATAATAGTCTATTAGGTTACCATATAGGTTAGGAGTATTTTTAGACATAATTTAATAGGCTTTTGTATTGACTAGTCCGAGTGAAAAAGGCGAAAAGCGGACAAAATTACCAATTCCCGCGCGTATGAGTACTTCGTAATGCTTTGGTATTTTAATCATAACTCTCTCATACGAAGTCCGATTTAGGTGATTCAAGCGCCATGGAAAGATAAAAGAAAGATCTATAAATCATGTGAAACGGTCGAAGGTCCAATTATGCTTCTATCAAGCCACGAACCGTTCAAATGTGCAAGATTTTTATGGCCGAAAATTGATGAAGATTTGTGAAGATTTTGTCCAAGATTGATGAAGATTTTCCATGCCTTCATTTTTCAAGTTAATGCCTACATTTTTCAAAGTCTTACAAGAAAATCAAATGGAGAAGATTTTGGGTCCCTCCACACTTCAATAATTCGAACCAAACCAAGGAGGATGGAAGCTTGGTGTTGATTTTTGTTGTCTTGTTAGAATTGTTTAATCTTTGTTTGATATTAGTTGATTTTTGTGTGATCTTGTAATGGCTATATATAGGCCTCATCCTCAAGCTTTTGTAAGAATCTTGAAAGTAAAAAAAACCCTTGTATTTCTTTGAAATATACGTTGAACGAGTTCAACAAAACCTTGGTTATTATTTCGACGCGTCTCGAGATTTTAACTTGATCAATTCTCAATAGGTCTTGGGAAGAGATTACTTTTATCGAGTTATAGGTCTAGTTCGATAAAACACATCCAAATCCGTATACACTACTACCTCACGGCCGAAATCCATTTAAGTTCGGCCACCCCTTGTATTTTCGAGTGACACTTTGATAATCGTCAAGACATAATAATCTTCCGTTGTATTTCATACGCATTACGTACGCAATTCGTATCAACTCGTATAAAAGCCTTCCGCTACAATATTCCTACAATCACTCCGACCGATACGTATCCGCTTCTCCCGGATAATTCGTATCATAAGTGGTATCGGAGCCCAAGGTCATCTCCTTGGGCGATTTATTCAACGAATTTTTTTGTTGAGGTATTTTATTATCCATTTTTCTTTCCAAAAAAAAAAAATAAAAAAAAAAATGTTTGATTTCTGTTATCCGTTCTCCGAATCTTCAAGTTTAGATCTTGTTGTTGATTGGTCAAAACCTCCTATTTTTGACGAATGCGATTGTGAAATTTGTTCACAAGTGAAATCACACCCGATTGGCATGAAAGACGATTACGAGGCAATTTTCTTCGGCCTTGAAATTGCATCCGATGAGTTCAACCACGATGATAGAGGTTTTACCTCACAAAGTATCTATTATTTTTTTATAACTAATGATAGTTATTTTGTTGGCACTTCGAGAAATATTACTATTGCCTCAAAGTGTTGAACCACACTAACGTCCGATAATTTTGATCTCTCTCCTTATCTTGATGACGACGGGATTGCGGAATTGAGGACAATTCCCTTTAAAGGGAGAGGGGATGATACGGGATTGACGAGCTCGAGTGAAGAAGACATTATTATTGTTATTTTTATTGTCACTTTCGAATTGATATTAGAGTGTCGTATTTTCTGTATTAGAAGTATATTAGAGTCTATTTTAATAAAATAATAGTCTATTAGGTTACCATATAGGTTAGGAGTATTTTTAGACATAATTTAATAGGCTTTTGTATTGACTAGTCCGAGTGAAAAGGCGAAAAGCGGACAAAATTACCAATTCCTGCGCGTATGAGTACTTCGTGAATAGCTTTGGTATTTTAATCATAACTCTCTCATACGAAGTCCGATTTAGGTGATTCAAGCTGCCATGGAAAGATAAAAGAAAGATCTATAAATCATGTGAAACGGTCGAAGGTCCAATTATGCTTCTATCAAGCCACACGAACCGCTCAAATGTGCAGTGATTTTTATGGCCGAAAATTGATGAAGATTTGTGAAGATTTTGTCCAAGATTGATGAAGATTTTCCATGCCTTCATTTTTCAAGTTAATGCCTACATTTTTCAAAGTCTTACAAGAAAATCAAATGGAGAAGATTTTGGGTCCCTCCACACTTCAATAATTCGAACCAAACCAAGGAGGATGGAAGCTTGGTGTTGATTTTTGTTGTCTTGTTAGAATTGTTTAATCTTTGTTTGATATTAGTTGATTTTTGTGTGATCTTGTAATGGCTATATATAGGCCTCATCCTCAAGCTTTTGTAAGAATCTTGAAAGTAAAAACCCTTGTATTTCTTTGAAGTATACGTTGAACGAGTTCAACAAAACCTTGGTTATTATTTCGACGCGTCTCGAGATTTTAACTTGATCAATTCTCAATAGGTCTTGGGAAGAGATTACTTTTATCGAGTTATAGGTCTAGTTCGATAAAACACATCCAAATCCGTATACACTACTACCTCACGGCCGAAATCCATTTAAGTTCGGCCACCCCTTGTATTTTCGAGTGACACTTTGATAATCGTCAAGACATAATAATCTTCCGTTGTATTTCATACGCATTACGTACGCAATTCGTATCAACTCGTATAAAAGCCTTCCGCTACAATATTCCTACAATCACTCCGACCGATACGTATCCGCTTCTCCCGGATAATTCGTATCAACTCCTGAGCAGCCCGGCTCCAATTAAACGTGCCCTTCTTCAAACATTCAGTTATTGGGCTCGCAATGGTACTGAAGTCTCGAATGAATCTTCGGTAAAATGAAGCCAGTCCGTGGAATGATCTAACCTCCGTTAATGTAGTGGGAACTGGCCAGGACTCAATTGCTTCGATCTTTGCTTGATCGACCGACACTCCATTCTTTGAAACAATATAGCCAAGAAAGACTATACTTTCGACCAAAAATGAGCACTTCTCCTTTTTTCCATACAACTTCTGGTCTCTAAGGGTTTCGTAGACTTGCCTCAAGTGTTCGAAATGTTCTTGCAATGATCGGCTGTAGATCAAAATATCATCTAAGTATACAACCACAAATTTCCCTAAAAATGGCTTAAGTACCTCATTCATCAAGCGCATGAAAGTACTCGGTGCATTTGTAAGACCGAATGGCATAATACCATTAATACAAATCCCATGTTTAGTTTTGAAGGTCAGTCTTCCACTCATCTCCTTCCCGCATCCGAATTTGGTGATAACCACTTCGCAGATCAACCTTTGAAAAGATCACGGATCCGTAATTCATCCAACATGTCATCAAGCCTTGGAATTGGAAATCGATACTTGATGGTTATGTTATTCACGGCTCGACTATCAATACACATCCTCCAAGATCCGTCTTTCTTAGGAACCAAGAATACCGAACCGCACAAGGACTTAGCTTTCTAACATACCCACGATCCATCGCCTCGATTTGGGTTTGTAATTCCTTTGTCTCCTCGGGATTACATCTATAGGCACTTTGTTAGGAGCGACACACCCGTATGAGGTCGATCTCGATGTTCAATCCCACGAATAGGTGGCAAACCCGACGGTAATTCTTCGGGAAAACATCCGCAAATTCGTAACAAGGCATCCATCCTTTCGCTCCGCACAACCATGTTACCATTCCGTGTCTCCTTCGTAACCAACAAGTACACACACTTGCCATCATTAATAGCATGTTCCACATCTCGCTCGCTAGCAAACACGGCCGCTTTGGCTTTTCGTCCGACAATAACTCATAGAGTGAATAGCTTGAGGTGACATTGGTTTAAGCACAATCTTCTTGCCCTTATCCCGTAACCCGTACTCATTGCTTCTCCCTCGGTGTAAAACGTCCCTATCAAACATCCATGGTCTTCCCAACAGTACATGGCATGCATCCATCGGGAGTACGTCACATAATACGTTGTCTTCATATGAACCCATGGCTAGTCCAATCCTCACTTGTTTAGTCACCCTTATCTTGCTCCCATCATCGAGCCAATGCAAAGTGTAAGGTTTCGGGTGAGTCGTAGTGGTCAGTCCGAGTTTAGTCACCATTTTGCTGGAAGCGACGTTGGTGCAACTCCCTCCATCAACGATCAGACTACACCATTTATTTCCAACTTGACATTTCGTGTGAAATATTTGATTCCGCTGTTCCGAATCATTCGATATAGCTTTGGCTTGTAGCGTTCGCAGAACTAAAGCCGTGTCATAGCTTGGAGCATCGTAAGTCTCACATTCTTCTCCTTCTTCGTCCTTCATGTCGAAATCAAATACATCACTCAGTTTTTCTTCCTCAACCAACAACTCGTCTCGGATCGTGACAACTTCTCTCAGTGTCACCACTCGTTTGTTCGGACAAGCATTTTGATAATGTCCAAATCCTTGGCATTTGAAACATCTCACTTTAGCCAAACTCGTCTCCTTCGGTACATAGGGTACAGTCACCTTAGCAGGATTCGCGACAGGAACCGGAGTCGGTACAGTTGCCTTAGCAACTGAACTAGATCCGACGCTTGGGTTTCCAAAGTTGACTGGAAACTCGGGTTTATACATCTTCATCCTGTTTTGAGCTTCTAATTTCACACATAACCCACATAATGTATCGAAGTCCTCGTGTGGATACAGTTCCACCGAGTTAGCTATGCTTCGGTTTAAGCCACGCAAGAATCGCGACATCTTCTGCTCCTCATTCTCCTCTATCTCTCCCATTAAGGTTAGATTCTCAAACTCCTCAATGTATTCACCGACATTCAACTTTCCTTGCATCGATCTCGCAATCTTTCCGTATAAGGATAACCTGTGATGTTCGCACATATCTTTTACGAAGTTTTATTTTTAATGAATCCCACGAACGGATCTTTTCAATCCCCGCACGAGCTCTACGTGGATTAATTCCTTCGTACCAAAGTGAAGATCCTTTCCACAACATGAGAATGGCATACTTGCACCGCTTCTCATCAAGCCGAGGTCTTTAAACTCGAACATACGATCAATTTTTCGTTCCCATTCCAGGTAAACTTCAGGGTCTGTCCCTCCAACGAACTCTGGAAGCTCGTTCACCTTGAACTCTTTGACATGGCGTGAGAGTCGTTCATAGTCACCACGCCTAGGTTGCCAACGCTGGTCGCATTGTTCTGGTACGTCACGCAATGCGTCACGAAGTTTTGCCAAGAAATCAGCGTCGTTGAGATCCATAATGTCAAAGATCAAGACCTTGGTCTCCGATACCACTTATGATACGAATTCTTACTTATGAAGCGAATTCGCTATCGATACAAATGAAGACTTTGACGAGCTTAAGCTATCGACAAGAAACTGTCGAATCGTGACAACAGCCGCTACAAAGAATAATAATGATAATTGATGAAGACGGTAATTCGATACAAAGAACAAGATAGAATTTGGCCAACCGGAAAATGACTCGAAATGTGCCACCTCCAAACAATGACACTAAACAAAGACGCTTTGGACTAAGCGGTTAAAACAGAAACAAGTTCAAAGGATCGAACAACAATTTATACAAAATATTGAATAAGTATGAAACAGATCGAAAAATAAACAGTAATATCGAAACAGTATAAACAGATGTTTTTATCAAATTAGACCTATAATTTGATAAAGTGATTTCTCCTCAAGACCTATTGAGAATCAATCGATTAATACTCAAACGCGCCAAATAAAAACCAAGTTTTGATGAAAAGCATTCACTAGGGAAAAACACAAAGTGTTCTTATTTCTTCAACATTCAATAATCTTTTCACATAACTCTATCGCCACTATTTATAGGCAAAAGTGGCCTGACAAAATAACTTAAACTATTACAACCTGTTCTTTAAAATAATGAAAAGAAAAAGGTTCTTCCTGTCACTTGTTGACAAAAGTAAGAGCTGGGTCTTTGTCTCCAACTTGTTTGCTGACAGCCGCCCTTTTGCCAAGAATCCGGCTGCTGTTGTAAGAAGATGTCAATATTCTTTATTTGTTTAGTTACCACTTGAATCTCTTCCCTTCCCAAGATGCAAGTTGTCTTTGTTTGTTACTCCAATTCCAATTATCAAGGTGACTCCATGCCTCGTTTCAGCTCTCTCGCCCAAGTATGTTGTAGTGCGGTCGAGGTGTTTTACGTCGATTCTTACTTCGTCTTCTTCGCTTGGAGTAGTCGGCTTCGTATCAGCAGAGTAGTAGTGTCTGAATCCGAGAGGTCCGTTTCAGAATCGGCATCTCGTTCTGCAACTAGATCAGACCCGATCCCTTCGGGAGATTTAGACGGAGGTTCGAGGCCAAGTACCTAACGCTATGCAATAAGTCGCCACACAGTGCACCAATCGCCCAAGTGGTGCGTAATATTAATATCGCAGACGATTGAAGATCGGTGGCTTCAAGAAGTTATGAAGATGGTTTCAAGATGAGAACAATCGATCATTGGTTAGTCGAAATGAAAAGATCTTTGACGGTATTGGCTGCCCTGAAGCCAAAAGAGTCCCGATTGCTCAATATCTGATGGTTGATGACGCGTCGGACTGGTGGAGGGCTATTAAGCCCAGAGACCGTGACGTCACTTGGGAAGAATTTAAAGAACTAATGGAAGCTCAGTATTGTCCAGCGCCGGTACAATTAGCAAGAGTCGGTGAATTTTTCAGAGCACAACCCGATGACGTTCCCATTTCCGAGGCAATCAAGACATACAACAAGCAATTAGTGCATGTCCAAGATCGAGTTAAGGATGAGATAGACAAGATACTACACTTTGACGCAAGGATGAAACCGGAGGTCCGAAAGTATATGGCGGGCCTTGGGTGTACTACTCTGAGGGAATATCAGGACAGAGTGCTTGCTTATGAGATGGTGTCAGTTCCGACTCCTACGGTTTCGAATGCGAAGAAGCCAAAATTTTCTGGTAGTTTTCGAGGCAGCGGATCGCGTAAACCTCAACCCTCTGTGCAATCTTCCGTTGGTCCTCCGCAACCCAGTGGAGGAGCGCCAAATGTTTGTTTTAATTGTGGAGTTCCTGGCCATATCAATTCCCATTATGCATCACGCCCTGTTATTTGTTTCACGTGCGGAAAGCCGGGACATCGGGCATCATATTGTGAGAGAGCGAGTAGAATCCTTGCCAAGTCGCCCTGGCCTCGCAAGCACCATCTCGAGTCACCAACTACGAGTGTTGGACGTGGTAGAGGCAAGACCGAGCATAAGGATGCATCTAGTATTGGATCAGCCCCACCCCGATTGTATGAGATGAGGCGACTAACGATGTGGGGGCTACAACTACGCCTGTATTGTTTATATTCGTATGCACCCTAGATGTATTATTTGATTCTCGAGCTACACATTCCTTTATATCATTGTCTTGTGTGAATCGCTTGGGTCTTATTGGTCTCTCTACATGTGAACCTTTGTTGTTGGATTACCGAGTGGGGAAAGGATAGTTGGGGATCGAGAGATTGTCAATCGCCCTGTAACCATCGGTGGTAGAGATCGCTATCCGACTTGATTGTTATTGATATGAAGGGAGAAGATTTAATTCTAGGTGATAACCGGTTAGATCATCATGGAGCAAGAATGGATTATCGCCGAAAGATAATTTCGATCATTGATCGTGATGGCACGGAATATGCTTTTGAAGGACGTAAACCCGTAGTACCGGGAACATTATTCGAGCTATGAAGGTCAGAAATTGTTGAACCAAGGTTGTACCGGTTATTGGTGTTACGCAATGAAGACAGAAGCTGGCGGAGTTCAATTAGCTTCTATTCCAATTGTGAACGAATTTCCAGATGTATTTCCGGATGATTTGCCAAGATTGCCACCACATCGTGAAGTAGAGTTCGTCATCGAACTAGAGCCCAATGCGGCGCCAATATCCAAGGCACCATACAGAATGGCCCCATTGGAAATATTAGAATTGAAGAAACAATTGGGTGAATTGTTGGACAAAGGTTATATTCGGCCTAGTGTGTCGCCATGGGGTGCACCGGTATTGTTCGTACGGAAGAAAGATGGATCCTTACGGCTATGTATTGACTATCGTGAGTTAAATAAACTCACTATCAAGAACAAGTATCCGTTGCCAAGAATCGATGATCTATTTGATCAATTACAAGGGGCTACGGTTTTCTCCAAGATTGATTTGAGGTCAGGATATTACCAACTGCGAATTCGAGATTCGGATATCCCCAGGTCAGCATTTCGAATGAGGTATGGGCATTACGAATTCGTAGTTATGCCATTCGGTTTAACAAATGCTCCGGCGGCCTTTATGTAGCTTATGAACAAAACCTTTATCGAATATCTCGATAAATTTGTGGTGGTGTTTATTGACGATATATTAATCTATTCCAAAAGTGAGACGGAGCATGCCGAACACTTGAGGATCGCGTTGAGTAATTTGAGGGCTGATAAGCTTTATGCTAAATTTTCTAAGTGCGAGTTCTGGCTTAGAAAAGTTGCTTTTCTGGGGCATGGTATTCGGATAGATCCTCAGAAGTTTGAAGCGGTTTTAGCTTGGGAACCCCCAAGGAATGTTAAGGAAGTTCGGAGTTTCTTGGGGTTAGCTGGTTATTATCGTCGATTTGTTGATGAATTCTCAAAAATTGCTCCACCACTCACCCGACTTTTGCAGAAGACATAAAAATTTGAGTGGAGTGATGAATGTCAGAAGGGTTTTGACGAGTTGAAAAAGCGGTTGACTACGTCACCGATCCTAGCCTTACCGCAAGGAACGAAAGGTTTGGTTATTTATAGTGAGGCTTCTAAACAAGGATCGGGATGTGTATTGATGCAAATGATAGAGTAGTGGCTTATGCATCTCGACAATTGAAGCCATATGAGATGAATTATCCTACTCATGATCTTGAGTTAGCCGCTGTGGTGTTTGCGTTGAAAATTTGGAGGCATTACTTATATGGTTCTTCTTGTCGAGTGTATACGGATCATAATAGCTTGAAGTATATATTCACACGTATGAGCCAAATATGCGCTGGCGATGGTTGGAATTGCTTAAAGATTACGATCTTGACATTCTTTACCATCCGTAAAGCGAACGCCGTTGCCGACGCTGCTAAGTCGCAAGTCACATGCTTGTAGAAGTTGGAACTACTTACCATTCAACCGAAGCTCGACGAGAGTTGATTGATTTGGAAATTGAAGTTTGGCCTCATAGAACTCAAGGACAGCTTGCTTCCTAGAGATTTCGCCCTCCGTAATGGAAGATATTAAGTCCAAACAGCTAGATGATCTCTCAATCAGGCAAATTCGAAGACAAAGGTTAAAGAAAAAGATCCTGGATTTTTAATCGATGAAGACGGAGTTCTTCGATTTCGAGGTAGAACTTGTGTACCTAATCGGGATGATCTCAAACAAGTGATTTTGAATGAAGCACATTCTACTCGACTCGATTCATCCGTATAAGTAAAATGTATAAGGACTTGAAGAAAAATTTTTGGTGGCCGAACATGAAGAAAGATGTAACGGGGATCGTGTCGAAATGCTTGACTTGTCAGCAGGTTAAGGCGGAGCATCAGAGACCTGCCGGTAAATTGCAACCGCTACCAATTCCGAAATGGAAGTGGGAAGATGTAGCGATGGATTTTATTGTGGGAATGCCAGACGCGAACTGGAGTAAATATGATTTGGGTAATCATTGATCGGCTAACCAAATCCGCACACTTTCTGGGCATTAGAGATACTTGGGGACCAGAGAGGTTGACTCGGTTATTCATTGCGGAGATTGTGAGACTCCATGGTACCCCAAAAAGTATAGTGTCTGATCGCGATGGGCGTTTTGTGCCACATTTCGCAAGCAAGACATCGAGCACTCGGTACCAAATCAATTTCAACATCGCTTATCATCCCCTGCATGCACGGACAATGGAGAGAATGATCCAAATGCCGGAAGACATGTTGAGGGCTTGTGCGCTGATTGGAAAGAAGATTGGGAGACTCATTTACCATTGATTGAATTTGCATAATAACAGCTTGGCATAGTTCGATTGGGATGGCTCCGCTTGAAGCATTATATGGAAGACGGTGTAGATCGCCAACTGCTGGGACGAACCGTATGAGTTACTTGGAGTAGAACCGGACTTAGTGGTTCATACTCGGGAAAAAGTTGCAATTATTCGGCAAAGGTTGTTGACCGCTCAGAGTCGACAAAAGTCATATGCCGACGTTTGTCGTCGACCGATAGAGTTCCAGGCGGGAGACCATGTGTTGTTAAAAGTATCGCCGACTCGTGGAGTTCTTCGGTTTGGTAAGAAGGGAAACTTAGTCCTCGTTATATTAGCCCCTTCGAGATCCTGGACAAGATAGGTGATGTAGCTTATCGACTAGCGTTGCCTCCAACGCTTAGCCATGTTCATAATGTATTCCATGTTTCGCAATTACGCAAGTATGTTCCAGATCCCAGCCATGTTATTGACTATCAAGAGATTGAAGTTAATGAAGATGTCACATATGAAGAACAACCGGTATCCATATTAGAGCGCCGAGTGAAACAGTTGCGACGGAAAGTGATTCCGTTGGTTAAGGTCCAATGGTCTAAACATGGAGTGGAGGAAGCCACCTGAGAGACCGAAGAAAATATGCGTGCTCGTTACCCTAAGCTTTTCGAATCTTAAGTTTCGGGCCGAAACTTCTTTTTAGAGGGTAGGGGTGTAATAACCGTGTATTTTGCGTGTCGTTTTGGATTTATCCTGCTGTATTGTGACTAGTTGTATTTGAGGGACATGAGGACTATTATTGATATATTCATGGTTGATAATCACGGAATTTAGTGATTTTTGGATTTTGTTCGTTTTGGCCGATTTTCGTGAATTTTGTGCTGGAAGCAACAATAGCGCGCGCTTCAGATTTCTAGCGCACGCTATCGGCGGGTAAGCAGCGCACGTTACCCTAGTGAGTAGCGTACGCCAGCTTGCCGGGCAAGAGGCCTCGAGAGTTTTCTCGACTCGGAGTGGGGCGTTAGCGCACGCTATGGTCGACTACCGTACGCTATTTCATCGCTCTAGCGCACGCTATTATTAGGTTAGCACGCGCCGAGTCGGCAGGCGTTGAGGACAGATTGTTCTCGATCGCGGCACAGCAGGTAGCGCACGCTATGTTCCGGGCTTAGCGCGCGCTAGTCATGCTCGATAACGCGCGCTAATATTTCTGGGTAGCGCGCTCTACTAAAGTCGGACAGTAGGTTTTGTACTGCCTGTCTAGCCCGTTAGCGCACGCTAACTTTTAGACTTAGCGCGCCCTAGTTTCTCCCCAGTATATATATACGCTGGGCATGTTCTAATCGTCATTTTCATTCCCTTCTTCTTCTTCTCCATGGCCGAAAGCCTTGGGCGTAGAAAGTGCAGATTTTGGTCTGATTTCTTCATTCAACAATAACCTTGAGTTCCTAACACCAAGTTATCAACATCTCATCAACTTTCACCGTCCAAATCAAGGTAAAATCCGCTGGAACCCTAGTTCTTCATCATTTGGGAGTTTTGTTGAGATCTTCGATTTTAATCTAGTCTATCTCAGATTTGTGCTAGATTATGATGTCGTAATCATAATCCTTCGTTTTCCCCCAAGATTCACGTATTAAATCCTTAATTATCCTCCGTAGTATGGATTCAAGCTATGTTGTCTTCGTAGTGTTTGAATAAAGGCCCCTAAGGGCAAAACTTAGGCTGAATCCTTCCATATTCATAGTATGGTATTTGATTCGGTATTTTGTTGAACTAGGATCGAATCGTTGAAAGAGTTTGGACCGCTCACATTCCCGCTCATTATCCTCGTGTCGCTTCCAACCAAGGCAAGTACATTGATTTCGCTTATTGTACTTCGCTTGAATATGTACAAATATGATTTTCGTGAAACCGTGATTTGTGCCATATGTTTATTGAGTGTGTGAGAGCCGAGTAAAACCAACGAGGGTCCCCGGGATCCGTTAGACTTCGAGTATCTCATGATCACTCCTGGGTTGTACACCGGGAGGGCCTCGACGAGAACTCTCTGGGGTGTGTATCCCATGCGGGTACAGGCCGCATAACTCGGGAGGCTATCTTGTGTTGATGATTATGGTATTGAATTCCGAATATTTCGATTGGCACCGTGATTTATATTGTATATTCATTTGTAGTACATATTCTAGAATCGTTGTACTTGCACCGGCCAGGCCGACCTTCTGGGGTGGATATACTTTTGTGTATTCAGGTACAGGTCCAGTGGGAGAACTAGCTCAGGGCGGACATGAGCTTGGTAGGCAGCAGTGATATCATGTGCTAATTTGAGTTGGTGGTTGTTTGGTCATGGTTAAAGTCATGTTTTGGATTTGTACTCGCGCGGGTACTGTCTGTTTTGTATGTCGTCTCAGATTTGATGGTTAATGATGTTGTACCACCGTTGAAATAGTTGTGTTTTATGATCCTACGGGACAATTTGTTATTTGGTATTGTGGTGTACAACTTAACGAGTTGAATTTGGTGTCTTTTAAATGGATGAATGTCCTAGTTTTGTTATCGTTTAATGTATTTTGTGTTGGTCTTAGCCTGGTAGATTCTCTAAAAAGAATCTACGGCGCTGTAATATCCCTGTAAATCATGGGGGTGTTACATTATATGTCGATCGCTCGGCACCGGGTGATACGATATCTAATATTCCAGTCGGAGAATCTCCAATAAAAATCGACATCCAGGATGATGCAAATTCGCATGGCCATGCATCATTATATTTGGGAGAAAAGAATACGCGACTTGGAGTTACGTTGTTAATCGGAATCGAATAACGAGAATTCGACGACGAATCGGTCCGAAAGCATGAGAAAATCGGCCATATCATGCTTGAAAGGGACATATCTTGACTTCATATCTTTACAAAATAAAGATGTGATTCCCTCCTTCCCCACCTTGTCACAAACGGCCGAACCAAATGGATGGAGTGAAGATTTTCTTCATCATGTCACTATCCCTCATTTCATTATCACCATGTAGTTCCAAGAAGGAGAATATCACAAATCTTCACCAAATAAGGTGGATCGGCCGAAATGCATGCATGGGAAGAGTGGTGTCTTGTTCTACTTCATGTCACCATCAAAGACCAAAATAACTTCATGTCTCTTTCACCTAATAACACCAAGAGATTTGATATCTCAATCCTTGGATTTTCGGCCGAAATGATGTTGCTAGAAGTTCGCTTTTTTCGCTTTGTTGTATTTTCTTTCGCTGTAAACTACTATATATAGTAGTGTTCGTTGTACTTGTAAATCATCGAGAATCATAATAAACCTTGTATTTCCTTTGAAATATATGTTGAACGAGTTCGACAAACTTTAGTTATTGTTTCGACGCGTCTCGAGATATTAACTTGATCAATTCTCAAAAGGTCTTGGGAAGAGATTACCTTTATCGAGTTATAGGTCTAGTTCGATAAAACACACCAAACTCCGTACATCACACTACCTCACGGCCGAACACCATCAACTTTCGCCACCCTTAGCAAAATTCAAGTGATACTTTGTTACTTGTTAACCTTCCGTTGTGTTTTATACGTATTACTTACGTAATTCAGATCATAAGTGGTATCGTAGACATTTGTCTCACGCTTCTCGACATCACCAAAAGATGGCATTCACCGATGAAGAAGTAGCACAACTACGTGACGCTCTTCGTGGCTTGCCGAGCCTGTAATCCATGCACGACGAGGACATGACACCATGCATGCACCACGACATGCGGATGAATACAAGACCAATGAACTTCCTGAGTTCGTAGGCGGCACCGATCCCGAGGTTTATTTGGAGTGGGAAAGAAAAATTGAACGAATGTTTGAGTTCAAGGAGCTCAATGACGAGGTACGTTGTAAGTACGCGATTCTCAAACTTGGAAAGGAGCTTCCCTTTGGTTTGAGCGAATGAAGACGCAAAGAAGTCGTGGCTTAAAAGAGAAGATACGTCGTGGGATTCCCTAAAAAGGAAACTACGAAAGATATGTCCCGCTACACACAAGCTAAGTCTCAGACCAAAAATTTCGACCTCACGCAAGGAAAGCTAAGTGTCGAGGAGTACATCGAGGAGTTTGAAAACTTATCCTTGATGGGAGAACTGAAGAAAGCGAAGAATTGCGCATGTCCCGCTTCCTACGAGGTTTGAACAAAATATTGCTAATTCCGTGGAACTCTACCCCTATTCTCGACTTCGATACTTTATGCGGACTTTGCATAAAGTTGGAAAATCAAAACAAAACCAAACTCTCTAAACCCGAATTCCCACCTAAATACGGAAATACCAACTTTGGCGCGAGTTCTAGCTCGCTTCCAAAACCTGTCACCACAAGCCACCACATTACCATTCCAAAACCCCTACCACACCAAAAGAGACGAGCCTATCTAAAGTCCGATGTTTCAAATGTCAAGGATTTGGACACTATCAAAGTGCTTGTCCGAATCGGAGGATTGTGACGTTACGAGAAGCCATAGCCGCCGAGAGGAATTATTAGCCGAAGAAGAAAGAGTTGAGACGTTTTAACTTAGAAGCCGACGAAGAAGAAGAATGCGAGGCATACGATGCCCCGAACTATGACACGAACCTTGTCCTTCGCATGTTGCAAACGAAGGCCGCCCCAAGTGACGAAGAACAACGGACTAAATCTTCCACACGAAGTGTCGTGTCGAGATAAATGGTGTAGCTTGATCATTGACGGTGGAAGTTGTACAAACGTGGCATCAAGCGAGATGGTTTCAAAACTCGGCTTGATCACCACGGCCCATCCTAAGCCGTATGCACTCCATTGGCTCGATGATGGGAACAAAGTGAAGGTTTCAAGACAAGTGAAGGCCTGACTCACCATGGGTTCGTATGGCGATGACATTACATGCGATGTACTACCGATGGACGATGTCACGTGTTATTAGGAAGACCCCGGTTATTTGATCGGACGCATTACATCGAGGGAGGAGTAATGAGTATGAGTTACGTGACAAAGGTAAAAAATTGTTCTTAAACCTATGTCACCTCAAGCTATCCTGGACGATGAGTTCGAAAAAGTCAAGGGCGAAACTTACGATGTTTGCAAACGAAAGAAGTCGAACACGCCATTGACGATGGCGAACGTGTTTATTTGATGATGATCAAAGAAGTCCCAAATCTTGCCACAAAATCGCAACATGAGGAAGAGATAGACGATTATTACACGAAGTTTTGACGATTTCCCAAGACTTGCCTTAGGATTACCACCTATCCGCGGATTCAACACCGATTGATCTTATACCGAGCTCCATTACCGAACAAAGCGGCGACGTTGTAATCCCAAGAAACCAAAGAACTACAACGCCAAATTGATGAACTCATGAATCACGGATATGTCCGAGAAAGTTTAAGTCCGTGTGCGGTTCCGCTTCTACTTGTGCCAAAAAAGACTAACATGGCGAATGTGTATCGACAAAGAGAGCCGTGAATAACATCACCGCCAAGCACGGCTTCCCATCCCGAGACTAGACGACATGCCGGACGAGTTACATGGCTCGTTATATTTTCCAAAGTTGATTTACGGAGCGGATACCATCAAATCCGCATGCGAGAGGGAGACGAATGGAAAACGGCGTTTAAAACGAAGAATGGACTTTACGAATGGGTTGTGATGCCATTCGGCCTCACCAACGCCCGAGCACCTTTATGAGGTTGATGAACGAGGTTCTAAAACCTTTCTTGGGAAAGTTTGTTGTCGTGGTACTTAGACGACATTTTGATCTACAATGGTCCGTAGAAGAACATCTCGAACATTTGCGGTACGTGTTTGAGACGCTAAGGGAACAAAACTTTATGGAAAACGGAGAAGTGTACTTTCCTAGTCGAGAGTCTTGTCTTTCTCGCTATGTTGTTTCGAAGACGGAGTTTCGGCCGACCAAGAGAAGATCGCGCAATCAAGTCGTGGCCGACCCCAAAGACAATCACGAGGTACTGGCCATTTCATGGCCTCGCTTCGCTTTACCGACGATTCATACGGACTTTAGCACTATATCCAAATTTCGATCACGAGTGTCCGAAAAGGGAACCTTTGCTTGAACGAAACGCCCAAAAGGCTTTTGAAAACTTAAAGGGAAAATTATGTGAAGCGCCGATTTTGACGTTACCCGATTTTTCACAACCGCTTGAGGTAGAATGCGACGCTAGCGAGTTGGAATCTGGGCGTTGCTTATTCAAAGAGGCCGTCCCATTGCCTATTTTTCGAGAAGTTAAGTGGCGCCCGAGTGAATTATTGTACTTACGACAAGGAGTTCTATGCTATCGTAAGAGCACTCGACCATCGAGTCATTATCTACGTCAAACATTTCGTGCCGCATTCGATCATGAGTCGTTGAAATACATCAACGGACAAAGTAAGCTAAGCCCGAGGCATGCAAAATGGGTGGAATTTTTACAATCTTTTCACTTTTCATCCAAGTACAAAGACGGAAGAGTAATGTAGTGGCGGATGCACTATCGAGACGGTATGCTTTGTCGATGCTAGATGTTCGCTTGTTGGGGTTCGAGACTTTGAAAGATCATTACAACGACGATTTCGACTTCGGGAAATTTTTAACCGTTGTAAAACGGCCCTGCATTTAGGAATTTGTTTTACAGATGGCTTTCTTTTCAAGGGAAATAAATTATGTGTGCCGAGACATACAATTCGGAATTGCACGTTCGGGAGGCGACGAGGGGGATTAGCCGGCCATTTCGCTCGACTAAAATCAGAGGTGCTAAAAGAACATTTCTTTTGGCCGAAAATGTATGGTGACGCCAAGACAATCGTGAGCAAATGCGTAACTTGTCACATGATGAAAAGTTCGCTCAAGTCGAGTACATACATGCCGCTGCCGATACCGCTACGACCGTGGAGGATGTCTCGATGGATTTTATTGTGGCTTTACCTCGTACTCAACGAGGCAAGGACTCAATCATGGTGGTCGCCGACCGCTTTTCAAAATGGCTCACTTTGTCGCGTGCCACAAAACCGATGATGCAAGCAACGTGGCGACTTGTACTTCCGAGAAATAGTTCGCTTACACGGAGTTCCAAAACTATCGTGTCGGATCGAGATTCCAAATTTCGAGTTACTTCGAATACTTTATGGAGGAAAGTAGGTACTAAACTCCTATTCAAGACTTCACATCACCCGCAAACCGATGGATGCATCGAGGTAACTAATCGAACCTTGGGAGCATTATTACGAGGGTTGGTAAATAAAACTCGTAAAGATTGGGATGTTAAACTTGCTCATGCCGAATTCGCATACAACCGATCACCCGGCTATGCCACGCCCATTCACCTTTGAAGTGGTATACGGATTAAATCCGCACTTGCCATTCGACTTGATTCCTTACCGAGCAACGAGTTGGTTCACAAAGACGCCAAGCAAAACTCAAATCAATGGTGAAGTTACATGAAAAGATACGGAACGGATTAAAGAAGTAAATGAAATATACAAACTAAGCTCTAACAAAAATAAAAAGGCGAGATTATTTGATGTTGGCGACTTGGTTTGGATACATTTGAGAAAAGAAAGATTCCTAAGCAAACTAAGAACAAATTGATGCCGAGAGCCGAGGGTCCGTATAAAATTGTGGAAAAGGTGAACGATAACGCATACAAAGTCGAACTCCCGCGAATACGAGTACACGCGACATTCAACGTAGGTGATCTCTCACCTTATCTTGACGACGATGGCATTGCGCACTGAGGTCAATTCCTTTCAAAGACGGAGGGAATGATACGATATCTAATATTCCAATGAGAATCTCCAATAAAAATCGACATCCAGATGATGCAAATTGCATGGCCATGCATCATTATATTTGGGAGAAAAGAATACGCGACTTGGAGTTACGTTGTTAATCTAATCGGAATAACGAGAATTCGACGACGGAATCGTCCAAAGCATGAGAAAATCGCCATATCATGCTTGAAAGGGACATATCTTGACTTCATATCTTTACAAAATAAAGATGTGATTCCCTCCTTCCCCACCTTGTCACAAACGGCCGAACCAAATGGATGGAGTGAAGATTTTCTTCATCATGTCACTATCCCTCATTTCATTATCACCATGTAGTTCCAAGAAGGAGAATATCACAAATCTTCACCAAATAAGGTGGATCTACCAAATGCATGCATGGGAAGAGTGGTGTCTTGTTCTACTTCATGTCACCATCAAAGACCAAAATAACTTCATGTCTCTTTCACCTAATAACACCAAGAGATTTGATATCTCAATCCTTGGATTTTCGGCCGAAATGATGTTGCTAGAAGTTCGCTTTTTTCGCTTTGTTGTATTTTCTTTCTTGTAAACTACTATATATAGTAGTGTTCGTTGTACTTGTAAATCATCGAGAATCATAATAAACCTTGTATTTCCTTTGAAATATATGTTGAACGAGTTCGACAAACTTTAGTTATTGTTTCGACGCGCCTCGAGATATTAACTTGATCAATTCTCAAAAGGTCTTGGGAAGAGATTACCTTTATCGAAGTTATAGGTCTAGTTCGATAAAACACACCAAACTCCGTACATCACACTACCTCACGGCCGAACACCATCAACTTTCTACCACCCTTAGCAAAATTCAAGTGATACTTTGTTACTTGTTAACCTTCCGTTGTGTTTTATACGATACTTACGTAATTCGTATCACCGGACTTGTCCTGACCTTCTGGCCGCCGCCTAGTCGGCCACCGTGAGTCGATCGCCAAGTACCGAGAGATGATCGCCTTGGGTGTCGATCACTGCACCGGACTTGTCCTGGGACCTTCGATCGCCAATCTGCCTTGGCCGCTGGCTCCGACTTGGTCGCTTGGCCTCGAGGCGATCGCCTGCCGAGACGTATAATTCTCGACACAACACTTTCGATAGAGGGTTGTACCCGACGGAGTTCGACGCTTGTTGTTCGTTGTCCGAAGCTTGCTTCTCGCTTCGCTGTATCCACCAAAACTTGATGTTTCATTGCCGCCGCTTTGGAGTTAGTCGTTCTCGCTTGTTTCTAATCGCCGCTCGTGACAGCGTGCCGTCGTCTGCTATTATTGTTGTATCGCATCACATCACAATTCCCGACTGCATCGCTCGATTCCTTTCGCTAAGTGTTGTTTGCTTCCGCCGTAAAATAGCATTCCACATCGCGATACAAGATTCGTATCACTAGTTTTACGAGTCAGTTTGTAGTCACAAAATTTTATGACGATCCGATACGAATTCGCTGGAAAAGTGAATATGTATCATCGGAGTGTGTATATGAACATCGTAGCTAAGTCTTTTTATTAGTAGTGTATTTGATGTAGTTTTATGGATGTAATATCGATAAAGTAAGAATATCGATCAAGAAGACTTGAACGATCAAGAACAAGGATTTATCAATTAGACCTATAATTCGATAAGTGATTTCTTCTCAAGACCTATTGAGAATTGATCGGATTAATACTCAAAACGCTATTTAATAAAAATCAAGAGTTTGATAAAAATCATTTATCAAGGATAGAAACACCAGGTGTATTCTTATTACAACATTCAATTTTTTTATACAAAGCTTATCAAGGACTACTTATAGGAGAACTTAGTCTTCCTAAAACAACTAAAGAAAATAATTCAAAGATTACAAAATATTTGAATAATCAAAACAAATCAAATAAAATACAAAAAGGGAACATAAATCACAAAATATGGGAACACAATCCCTAAAAAGAGTAAGGAAAGAAAAATGGAAGACAAATAATACACAAAAGTGTATAAAATAAGAGGGGCCGGTCGCTGACACGGGCCGTGTCGATGGACACGGCCGCGGCTGCATGTGCCATGTTCGGCAGGACTCGACCGTGTTCGTCTGACACGGTCGGGCCGGTCGGCAGTTCGTTCGGCATTTTCCGGAGCGGTGTGACACGATCGTGTCGTGGGACACGGTCGAGCTCGGCAGCAGCCTGCCTGCATTTTCCTAAGGGTGTGACACGGCCGTGTCCTCGGGACACGGCCGAGCCTTGGCAGCACCCATCTCGCATTTTCCTAAGGGTGTGACACTGGCCGTGTCCTGGGACACGGCCGAGCTCTGAACAATTGCTCGCATTTTCCGTAAGGTTGTGACAAGGGTCGTGGTCATATGACACGCCGAGACCTCGCACCTTGGTCCTTCTCGCTTTGTGTCCATTTTCTCGCCTAAAATGTAGTCGCACGTGCATGGCGCGTTGTAAGGCCTTTTACGCCAATCCTTACTTCGCCTTCTTCATTCGAACTAGTCAATTTCGTATCATTCCCTTCCCCTTTAAAGCTAATTGTCCTCAATTCCAAATCCCTTCGTCATCAAGAAAATTAACTAAAGCCTCTAAGTACTTGATCTTGAAAATATCCACAAGGCGTACATGGCCCAAAATCTTGAGACGATAGTAGTAGGGGTTTCAGAGAATCTCCAACAAAATAACTATCATTATTAATAAAATAATGATAATTATTCTGCGAGGTAATACCGATATCACGATATGAATCATCATTTAAATGGACATCTGAAATGGGAAGCGCGACAGTAATCATAGGTCGCTCTTCATCAACTGGTTCGTCACCAAATACTGGTGGTCCGTCATAATCCGGTCCACTCTCCATATTAACATTATTGGGCTCCCCAAATAATGGTCCATCAAAAATTAATCCATTAAGCCCAATCCGGTAATTATCCAAGACAATAAGTCCATCGCCAGAAACAGAGTCGATATAAAAATTAGGCTCAAAATTTTCGTTTTCTTCTTGATACGAATTACGTACGTAATGCGTATGAAATACAACGGAAGATTATTATGTCTTGATAAGTATCAAAGTATCACTCAAAATTACAAGGTGGTGACCGAATTTGAATGGGGTTCGGCCGTGAGGTAGTAGTGTATACGGATTTGGATGTGTTTTATCGAACTAGACCTATAACTCGATAAAAGTAATCTCTCCTCAAGACCTATTGAGAATTGATCAAGTTAAAATCTCGAGACGCCGAAACAATAATTCAAAGTTTTGTTGAACTCGCTCAACGATATTTCAAAGAAATACAAGGTTTATTAATTTTCAAGATGATTAACAATACAAGGGTGAACTACTATATATAGTAGTATACAAAAGATAAGGAAATAACAAAGACAAGAAAACGAAAATACAAGTCTCCATCAAGCATGTTTCGCCGAGATGTGTGGGGAAGGGAAGGATTTTGGACAAGATAACAATCTTCGACTAGATGACTTTGACATGTAGAAAAGACTTAATGAAGGTCTTCATCAAGGGGTCATTTTCGCCGATTTGTGGGGAGGTTGATATCTTGATTTCGATATGGTATCTTCAAGTGTCTTCGACTTTATTTGGTGAATTTGTCATGTAGAAAATACTTGATGAAAGTCTTCATCAAGTAGGAAATTTTCGCCTATTCAAAGGAGGTGGGGATGAGGAGATTCTTCAATATCTTGTGAAAGATATGAAGACAAGCAAGGGTCCCTTTCAAGCATGATGTGGCCGAAATTTCCATGCTTGACCGATTTTGTCGCCATGTTTTACGTTACTCCGATTAATAACGAACTCCAATCCGCGTGTTCTTTTCGCCTAAGTATGATGATGCATGTGCATGCAACTTGGTATCGCCACCTACGTTGATTCTTACTTCGCTTCGAGATGTCGTAATCGCATCAAGTTCAAAGGTGGGGACAAAATCTCTCTCATGTGATACTTGACAAGGACAACAAAAATCAAGCTTCCATCCACTTGGTTTGACCGAATTATTGAAGTGTGGAGGGACCCAAGTATTGTAGTGGACTTTGAAAATGAAGTCTTGAAACTAGAAGAGACAAAAATCTTCATGATCTTGGACCAAATATGATGCTGTCGGTTTTGTCATTTTTGGGATTCAATGGGTCCGAATTTGGTCCTATGGTCTCACAAGATTTGTAGCTCTCTTCTTAGCTTTCCATGGCCACTTGAATCACCCGAATCGGATTTGACGAGAAAGTTATGGGCAAAATACTAAAATCAAGTACAAGTCGTCGTGTGCGCGAGAATTGTAATTTGTCCATGTATTTTGCATGAGGATTTTATGTATGCCTGCGACTCAATCAAGCTTGGTCGATAATCTTCTTTTTGTATTTGATTATGTTGACCGATTCGTATCATACCCTCCCCTTTCAAAGGATTTGACCTCAAATCCAGATTTTGAACTTTTGTGCCGTAAGACTTGACATGTAGTTCATCGATGCTCGGTCTTAATCACATCATTCCCTTCTTTTTCAAGAAGATTCATTCTTGATTCTAATGTTCGAAAGAAGGGTTGATACTCCGGATATAATTGCACTCCTCCCGGTTTGAAGATGTAATTTTCGTCCATAATGTTGACTTTAACTTGTGATTGCGTATCCAAAAGGACAACATGCAAAATGGAAACAAACGACATACCTAGGAGTCTTCCATTACCCTTAATGGAATCCCGAAAAGGTGATTTATGGTTTAACGGAGTAATTTCTAACTCCTGTGCTAAGTGAACACAAATCGCGTCCTCACTCCTTCAATGATGAATTCCCCTTACTATTTTCCGATTATACGCAGCCACGCCGCTTTCACGTTGGTCAGATCAAGAATCGGTTCAACAAGAACAAATGGATTAGACCTCCAGCTTCTTTGACAATAATTGAAACAACCTTGTGTGGAATATAACAAGGTGGTCTTTGTTTGATTAGTTCGCTTGCATAACCACGCCATTATCTCGGTCTCCTTAAGCACCCGTATGTGTTCATGCTCACCTTCAAAATGGGAAGCTCGAGATCAATTATGGGCTCCTCTTTGTCATCCGATTCTCAGATCAAATATCAAGGTCCATCATAACCCTATCCACTTTCCATTTTAATATTATCGGTCTCCTTGAATAATGACTCATCAAAATTTAACCCACTAAGCTCATTTCGTATCGCAACAAAGTCATACGACCCACTTTGCTTCGATAGGCACTGACTCCAACCATCGCCTTCTTTGTCATCAAAAATGCCGCAGAAATTCTCGTCATATCAAAGTCGCCATGACAAAGAGTTCATCTTCAAGATTAGCCATTTCGTAAAGCATAAGGCCGTGATCTTGTTTCGCTGCTACTAAAATAATTTGGTCCGCTTTGGTCAATTTGGCCAACACAACCAACTAGCCCATGATCAAAGTAGCAAGATCTAGGTATGTCGACTAGGAGACACGGCTCAACTCATCTTCTTCGTTGAATTGCTCCGCTGAAAACTCGTCTCGCCTACTTCATTGAAAATGGTGGTAGGGACATCGCCTTCGCACAAAAAACTTCACTGAAATTCTTCGATGAAAAAAATCTTTGATCCAAGGTTGGCGGCGGGCGTCAAGGATTGGTGGTGGGGAAACAACGACGGTGGTAAGATGTGGCTTTGAACCTTCGCTGAAATATTTTCGAATTTTTGCCAACTGTAATTTTAGGCTTACGTTGTTGTGAACGGATCGCTTCAATTTTTGCCACTGTATAGGCGGCGCTACCGCTGAGGCGCTTTGTCACCAATAAACGCGGCGGTTGATCGGGCACTTTGAAGTCCGAGTGCTCCTCACAAGCATGGAGCCAATCTATGCACGATCCGATTACTATCTCCGTGAAATTCCGATGCCGCGGAATTTGGCCAAGAAATCAATATCGTTGGCATCGCCTCTGCTCTTTCTTGCATACGTTGCGGTAAGCCGCTTAGTGCGTCACGAAGTTTCATCAAGAAATCGAGCTCGAGAAATCCATAACAAGAATCAAGAGATAGTTCTTGATAAGAAATCGGACAGAAAATTTGCCAAGAAATACGTGGAGAATGAACCAAGAAGATGATCAAAGAATCTGATCTCCACCGTTCAGACTGTAGTTCGATGAGTTGGCTTACCTTTATCAAAATTTCGTGACGATCCAACGGTCGAATCCACGGGAAACTTTGTTTTCTTCCGACAGCGCAAATCTCAACAAAAAAAATTCGTTGAATAAATCGCCCAAGGAGATGACCTTGGGCTCCGATACCACTTATGATACGAATTACGTACGTAATGCGTATGAAATACAACGGAAGATTATTATGTCTTGATAAGTATCAAAGTATCACTCAAAATTACAAGGTGGTGACCGAATTTGAATGGGGTTCGGCCGTGAGGTAGTAGTGTATACGGATTTGGATGTATTTTATCGAACTAGACCTATAACTCGATAAAAGTAATCTCTCCTCAAGACCTATTGAGAATTGATCAAGTTAAAATCTCGAGACGCTACGAAACAATAATTCAAAGTTTTGTTGAACTCGCTCAACGTATATTTCAAAGAAATACAAGGTTTATTAATTTTCAAGATGATTAACAATACAAGGGTGAACTACTATATATAGTAGTATACAAAAGATAAGGAAATAATAAAGACAAGAAAACGAAAATACAAGTCTCCATCAAGCATGTTTCGCCGAGATGTGGCGGGACGGGAAGGATTTAGGACAAGATAACAATCTTCGACTAGATGACTTTGACATGTAGAAAAGACTTAATGAAAGTCTTCATCAAGGGGTCATTTTCGCCGATTTGTGGGGAGGTTGATATCTTGATACGAATTATGTAAGTAATACGTATAAAATGCAACTAAGATTAACAAGTATCAAAGTATCACTTGAATTTTACTAAGGGTGGCCAAATTTGATGGTGTTCGCCGTGATGTAGTATGATGTACTGAGTTTGATGTGTTTTATCGAACTAGACCTATAACTCGATAAAAGGTAATCTCTTCCCAAGACCTTTGAGAATTGATCAAGTTAAAATCTCGAGACGCGCCGAAATAATAACTAAAGTTTGTTGAACTCGCTCAACGATATTTCAAAGGAAATACAAGGTTTATTATGATTCAAGATATGTTACAATCACTAAACGGACTACTATATATAGTAGTTTACAAGGATAATGATACAAAACAACAAGAAAACGAAACACCAAGCTTCCTTATGTCTTCGGCCGAGATGTGGTGTGGGAAGGAGAGATCTTGGACAATCTTCAAGCATCTTGGACTTATTGCATATGATTTTGACATGTAGAAAAAGATTTGATGGAAGTCTTCATCAAGGGGAAATTTCGCCGATCTTGTGGGGAGACTTGATGATTTATTTAGGACATGATATCTTTCATGGATTTTCGACTAGATAAGATATGGAGGTGGGGACTTTGTTTGTTGTCTTTGGCCGATTTTCAAAGATGGTGGGGAAGGAGGTGATCTTCACTTATCTTGTGAAAGATATGAAGACAAAGGGTCCCTTTCAAGCATGTTTCGCCGATCTTCATGCTTTTGGACCGATCTCGCCAAGTTTTACGTTATCCTGCTAACAACGTAACTCCAATTCGCGTATTCTTTCTCCCAAGTAGAACGATGCATGGCCATGCGAATTTGCATCATCATGGATGTCGATTTTTATCGAGCTTCTTCGACCGAATATTAGATATCGTATCATTCCTCCGTTTTTGAAAGGAATTGACCTCAATTCCGTAATGCCATCGTCGCCAAGGTAAGGCGAGAGATCACCTACGTTGAAAGTCGCGTACTCCGTATTCGCCCTAAGTTCGACTTTGTATGCGTTGTCGCTCACTTTTTCCACAATTTTGTACGACCTCGGCTCTCGGCATCAATTTGTTCTTCCGCTTGCTTGGGAATCTTTCTTTTCTCAAATGTATCCAAACTAAGTCGCCAACATCAAATAACCTCGCTTTTTATTTTTGTTCGACTTCCGCTTGTAAATTTCATTCACTTCTTTAATCCGCTCCCGTATCTTTTCATGTAACTTCATCATTGATTCGAGTTTTGCTTCGCGCCTTTGTGAACCAATTCGTTGCTCGCAAGGGAATCAAGTCCAATGGCAAGTGCGGATTTAATCCGTATACCACTTCAAAAGGTGAATGGGCCGTGGCATAACCGGTGATCTGCCATGCGAATTCCGCATGAGCAAGTTTAACGTCCCAATCCTTCGTGTTTTATTTACCAACCCTCGCAATAATGCTCCCAAGGTTCGATTAGTTAGCCTTGGCCTCTGTCCGTTTGCCATGTGTGATGTGAAGTACCGAATAGAGTTTAGTACCTACTTTCCTCCATAAAGTATTCCGTATAACTCAAATTTGGAATCTCGATCCGACACGATAGTTTTGAACTCCGTGCAAACGAACTACTTCCCTAAGTACAAGTCCGCCACATTGCTTGCATCATCGGCTTTGTGGCACGCGATAAAGTGAGCCATTTTCAAAAACGGTCGACAACCACCATGATCGAAGTCTTTGCCTCGCTGAGTACGAGGTAAAGCCACAATAAAATCCATCGAGACATCCTCCCACGGTCGTAACGGTATTGGCAACGGCATGTATGTACTGACTTGAACGAACTTTTCATCATGTGACAAGTTACGCATTTGCTCACGATTGTGCTTACGCCACCATACATCTTCGCCAAAAGAAATGTTCTTTAGCACCTCTACAGCCTTGGCCGAGCCGAAATGACCGCTAGTCCTCCTCCGTGCGCCCCGAACCAAAGAATTCCCGAATTGTATGTCTCGCACACATAATTTATTTCCCTTGAAAAGAAAGCCATCCCAGAAACAAATTCTTCAGACGGGCCGCTTTACAACGGTTAAAAATTTCCCAAGTCCAAATCGCCGTTGTAATGATCTTTCAAAGTCTCAACCCCAACAAACGAACATCTAGCATCGACAAGAAGGCATACCGCCTCGATAGTGCATCCGCCACTACATTACTCTTCCCGCCTTTGTACTTGGATGAAAAGTGAAAAGATTGTAAAAATTCCACCCATTTTGCATGTCTCGGCTTAGCTTACTCGTCCGCTGATGTATTTCAACGACTCGTGATCCGAATGCAGCACGAAATGTTTCGAACGCAGATAATGACTCCAATGATCGAGTGCTCTTACGATAGCATAGAACTCCTTGTCGTAAGTACAATAATTCACTGGCGCCACTTAACTTCTCCGAAAATAGGCGATGGGACGGCCTCTTTGAATAAGCATCGCTCGATTCCAACTCCGCTAGCGCCGCATTCTACCTCAAACGGTTGTGAAAAATCGTAACGCCAAAATCGGGCGTCACATAATTTTCCCTTTAAATTTTCAAAAGCCTTTGGGCCGCCTCGCTCCATGCAAAGGTTCCCTTTTCGTACACTCCGTGATCTGACCGAGATAGTGCTAAAGTCCCGTATGAATCGCTTCAGAAAGAAGCGAGGCCATGAAATGACCGACTCTCCGTGATTGTCCTTGGGGTCGGCCACGACTTGATTGCCGCGATCTTCTCTTGGTCCACCGAAACTCCGTCCTTCAAACAACATAGCCGAGAAAGACAAGACTCGACTAGGAAAGTACACTTCTCCCGCTTTCCATAAAGTTTTTGTTCCTTAGCGCCTCAAATACGCATCGCAAATGTTTGAGATGTTCCTCTACGGACCGATCAGATCAAAATGTCGTCTAAGTACACGACAACAAACTTTCCCAAGAAAGGTTTAAGCACCTCGCTCATCAACCTCATAAAAGTGCTCAAGGCGCAGGTGAGGCCGAATGGCATCACAACCCATTCAGAAGTCCATTCTTTGTTTTAAACGCCGTTTCCATTCGTCTCTCTCGCATGGATTTGATGGTATCCGCTCCGTAAATCAACTTTGGAAAATATAATCGATACGAATTACGTAAGTAATACGATAAAACACAACTAAGGTTAATAAGTAACAAAGTATCACTTGAATTTTGCTAAGGGTGGCCGAAAGTTGATGGTGTTCGCCGTGAGGTAGTGTGATGTACGGAGTTTGGTGTGTTTTTATCGAACTAGACCTATAACTCGATAAAAGGGTAATCTCTTCCCAAGACCTTTTGAGAATTGATCAAAGTTAAAATCTCAAACTCGTCGAAACAATAACTAAGGTTTGTCGAACTCGCTCAACGATATTTCAAAGGAAATACAAAGTTTATTATGATTCTCGATGAATTACAAGTACAACGAACACTACTATATATAGTAGTTTACAACCGCATTTAAAATACAACAAAACGAAAAAACGAACTTCCTAGCAACATCATTTCACCAAACTAAGGGTGAGATATCAAGTCTCTTGGTGTTATTAGTGAAAGAGACATGAAGTTATTTTGGTCTTTGATGGTGACATGAAGTAGAACAAGACACCACTCTTCCCATGCATGCATTTCTGCCGATCCCACCTTATTTGGTGAAGATTTGTGATATTCTCCTTCTTGGAACTACATGGTGATAATGAAATGAGGGATAGTGACATGATGAAGAAAATCTTCACTCCATCCATTTGGTTCGGCCGCTTGTGACAAGGTGGGGAAGGAGGGAATCACTTCTTTATTTTGTAAAGATATGAAGTCAAGATATGTCCCTTTCAAGTATGATATGGCCGATTTTCTCATGCTTTGACCGATTCCGTCGCCGAATTCTACGTTATTCCGATTCCGATTAACAACGTAACTCCAAGTCGCGTATTCTTTTCTCCCAAATATAATGATGCATGGCCATGCGAATTTGCATCATCCTCGATGTCGATTTTTATCGAGATTCTCCGATCGAATATTAGATATCGTATCATTCCTCCGCCTTTGAAAGGAATTGACCTCACCCCGCAATGCCATCGCCGCCAAGATAAGGTGAGAGATCACCTACGTTGAATGTCACGTAATTCGTATTCGCCGGAGTTCGACTTTGTATGCGCTGTCGCTCACCTTTTCCACAATTTTGTACGACTCCTCGGCTCTCGGCATCAATTTGTTCTTCCGCTTGCTTGGGAATCTTTCTTTTCTCAAATGTATCCAAACCAAGTCGCCAACATCAAATAATCTCGCTTTTATTTTTGTTCGACTTCCGCTTGTATATTTCATTTACTTTAATCCGCTCGTATCTTTTCATGTAACTTCACCATTGATTTGAGTTTTGCTTCGCGTATTTGTGAACCAATTCGCTGCTCGTAAGGGAATCAAGTCCAATGGCAAGTGCGGATTTAATCCGTATACCACTTCAAAAGGTGAATGGGCCGTGGCATAACCGGTGATCGGCTGTATGCGAATTCAAAGATGAGCAAGTTTAACGTCCCAATCTTTCTAAGTTTTATTTACCAACCTCGTAATAATGCTCCCAAGGTTCGATTAGTTACTCCTCGGTCCGTCTGGCTTGCGGGTGATGTGAAGTACCTAATAGAGTTTAGTACCTACTTTCCTCCATAAAGTATTCCGTATAACTCGTAAATTTGGAATCTCGATCCGACACGATAGTTTTGGAACTCCGTGTAAACGAACTATTTCTAAGTACAAGTCTCGCCACGCTGCTTGCATCATCGGCTTTGTGGCACGCGACAAAGTGAGCCATTTTCAAAACGGTCGACGACCACCATGATCGAGTCCTTGCCTCGCTGAGTACGAGGTAAAGCCACAATAAAATCCATCGAGACATCCTCCCACGGCCGTAATTCAGACGGCAACGCATGTATGTACTGACTTGAACGAACTTTTCATCATGTGACAAGTTACGATTTGCTCACGATTGTGCTGACGCCACCATACATTTTCGCCAAAAGAAATGTTCCTTTAGCACTCTACGCTTTGGTCGAGCCGAAATGACCTGGCTAATCCTCCGTGCGCCTCCCGAACCAAAGAATTCCCGAATTGTACGCCTCGCACACATAATTTATTTCCTTGAAAAGAAAGCCATCCTCAGAAACAAATTCCTCAGACGGGCCGCTTTACAACGGTTAAAAATTTCCCAAGTCCAAATCGTCGTTGTAATGATCTTTCAAAGTCTCGAACCCCAACAAACGAACATCTAGCATCGACAGAAAGCATACCGTCTCGATAGTGCATCCGCCACTACATTACTCTTCCCGCCTTTGTACTTGGATGAAAAGTGAAAAGATTGTAAAATTCCACCCATTTTGCATGCCTCGATTAGCTTACTTTGTCCGCTGATGTATTTCAACGACTCATGATCCGAATGCAAAGACGAAATGTTTCGAACGTAGATAATGACTCCAATGGTCGAGTGCTCTTACGATAGCATAGAACTCCTTGTCGTAAGTACAATAATTCACTGGCGCCACTTAACTTCTCCGAAAATAGGCAATGGGACGGCCTCTTTGAATAAGCATCGCCCGATTCCAACTCCGCTAGCGCCGCATTCTACCTCAAACGGCTGTGAAAATCGGTAACGCCAAAATCGGCGCTTCACATAATTTTCCCTTTAAGTTTTCAAAAGCCTTTGGGCCGCTTGCCCAAGCAAAGGTTCCTTTTTCGACACTCCGTGATCGGGCCGATATAGTGCTAAAGTCCCGTATGAATCGCTTCAGAAACGGGCGAGGCCATGAAATGACCGCATTCTCCGTGATTGTCTTTGGGGTCGCCACGACTTGATTGCCGCCATCTTCTCTTGGTCGACCGAAACTCCGTCTTCGAAACAACATAGCCGAGAAAGACAAGACTCTCGACTAGGAAAGTACACTTCTCCCGCTTTCCATAAAGTTTTTGTTCCCTTAGCGCCTCAAACACGCACTGCAAATGTTCGAGATGTTCTTCTACGGACCGATCAGATCAAAATGTCGCCTAAGTACACGACAACAAACTTTCCCAAGAAAGGTTTTAGAACCTCGCTCATCAACCTCATAAAGGTGCTCTGGCAGGTGAGGCCGAATGGCATCACAACCCATTCGTAAAGTCCATTCTTCGCTTTAAACGCCGTTTCCATTCGTCTCCTCTCGCATGCGGATTTGATGGTATCCGCTCCGTAAATCAACTTTGGAAAATATAACCGAGCCATGTAACTCGCCCAAAGATGTCGCCTAGTCTCTGGATGGGAAACCGATACTTGACGGTGATGTTATTCACGGCTCATCACAATACACATTCGCCATGTTCCGTCTTTTTTGGCACAAGTAGAACTCGAACCGCACACTGACTTAAACTTTCTGACATATCCGTGATTCATGAGTTCATCAATTTGACGTTGTAGTTCTTTGGTTTCTTCGGATTACAACGATACGCCGCTTTGTTCTTGAATGGAGCTCCTGATAAGATCAATCGTGTTCAATCCCGCGGATAGGTGGTAATCCTACCGCAAGTCTTCGAAATACGTCCAAAATTCGTAATAATACGCCTATCTCTTCCTCATGTTGCGATTTTGTGGCAAGATTTCGACTTCTTTGATCATCATCAAATAAACACGCTCGCCATCGCCAATGGCGTGTTCGACTTCTTTCTCGCTTGCAAACATCGTAAGTTTCGTCCTTCGACTTTTTCGAACTCATCGTCCTGATAGCTTGAGGTGACATAGGTTTAAGAACAATTTTTTACCTTTGTCACGTAGCTCATACTCATTTCTCCTCCGTCGATTTTGTTCGTCCCGATCAATTTACCAAGGTCTTCCTAATAACACGTGTCACGCGTCCATCGGTAGTTGTTCGCATGTATTGTCTTCTCCATACGAAACCATGGTGAGTCCGAACTTCACTTGTCTTGATACTTTCACCTTGTTTCCATCATCGAGCCAATGGAGTGCATACGGTTTAGATGGGCCGTGGTGATCAAACCGAAGTTTTGAAACCATCTCGCTTGATGCCACGCTTGTACAACTTCCACCGTCAATGATCAAGCTACACCATTTATCTCCGACACGACACTTCGTGTGGAAGATTTGGTCCCGTTGTTCTTCGTCACTTGGGCGGCCTTCGCTTGTAACATGCGAAGGACAAGGTTCGTGTCATAGTTCGGGCATCGTATGCCTCGCATTCTTCCTCTTCTTCGTCACCTTCTAAGTTAAAAACGCCTCCAACTCTTTCTTCTTCGCTAATAATTCCTCTCGCGGCTATGGCTTCTCGCAACGCTACAATCCTCCGATTTGGACAAGCACTTTGATAGTGTCCAAATCCTTGACATTTGAAACACCTGACTTTAGATAGCTTGTTTCTTTTGGTGTGATAGAGTTTTTGGAAGGGTAGTAACGGGCCGGCTTGTGGCGACATGTTTTGGAAACGAGCTAGAACTCGCGCCAAAATTGGTATTTCCGTATTTAGGTGGGAATTCGGTTTAGAGAATTTTGTTTTGTTTTGATTTTCCAACTTTATGCAAAGCCCGCATAAAGTATCGAAGTCTCAATAGGGGTAGAGTTCCACTAATTAGCAATATTTTTGTTCAAACCTCGTAGGAAACGGACATGCGCAATTCTTCGCTTTCTTCAAGTTCTCCCATTAAGGATAAGTTTTCAAACTCCTCGATGTACTCCTCGACACTTAGCTTTCCTTGCGTGAGGTCGAAATTTTTCGCATGCACTTAGCTTGTGTGTAGTCGGACATATCTTTTCGTAGTTTCCTTTTATGAATCCCACGAACGTATCTTCTCTTTTCCTAAGACGACTTCTTTGCGTTTTCATTCGCTCAAACCAAAGGGAAGCTCCTTTCCAAGTTTGAGAATCGCGACTTGCAACGCACTCGTCATTGAGCTCCTTGAACTCAAACATTCGCTCAATTTTTCTTTCCCACTCCAAATAAACCTCGTGATCGGTGCCGCCTACGAACTCCTAAGTTCGCCGTCTTGTATTCATCCGCATGTCGTGGTGCATGCATGGTGTCATGTCCTCGCCGCATGGATTCTCGCTCCGCAAGCCACGAAGAACGTCACGTAGTTGTGCTACTTCTTCATCGGTGAATGCCATCTTCTTCAGTGATGTCGAGAACTGTGAGACAAATGTCTCTGATACCACTTATGATACGAATTACGTAAGTAATACGTATAAAACACAACGGAAGGTTAATAAGTAACAAAGTATCACTTGAATTTTGCTAAGGGTGGCCGAAAGTTGATGGTGTTCGGCCGTGAGGTAGTGTGATGTACGGAGTTTGGTGTGTTTTTATCGAACTAGACCTATAACTCGATAAAAGGGTAATCTCTTCCCAAGACCTTTTGAGAATTGATCAAAGTTAAAATCTCAAACTCGTCAAACAATAACTAAGGTTTGTTTAACTCGCTCAACGATATTTCAAAGGAAATACAAAGTTTATTATGATTCTCGATGAATTACAAGTACAACGAACACTACTATATATAGTAGTTTACAACCGCATTTAAAATACAACAAAACGAAAAAAAACGAACTTCCTAGCAACATCATTTCGGCCGAAATCCAAGGGTGAGATATCAAGTCTCTTGGTGTTATTAGGTGAAAGAGACATGAAGTTATTTTGGTCTTTGATGGTGACATGAAGTAGAACAAGACACCACTCTTCCCATGCATGCATTTCGGCCGATCCCACCTTATTTGGTGAAGATTTGTGATATTCTCCTTCTTGGAACTACATGGTGATAATGAAATGAGGGATAGTGACATGATGAAGAAAATCTTCACTCCATCCATTTGGTTCGGCCGTTTGTGACAAGGTGGGGAAGGAGGGAATCACTTCTTTATTTTGTAAAGATATGAAGTCAAGATATGTCCCTTTCAAGTATGATATGGCCGATTTTCTCATGCTTTCGGACCGATTCCGTCGTCGAAATCAACGTAATTCCGAATCCGATTAACAACGTAACTCCAAGTCGCGTATTCTTTCTCCCAAATATAATGATGCATGGCCATGCGAATTTGCATCATCCTGGATGTCGATTTTTATTGGAGATTCTCCGACTGGAATATTAGATATCGTATCAATAACCGAGCCATGTAACTCGTCCAGCATGTCGTCTAGTCTCGGGATGGGAAACCGATACTTGACGGTGATGTTATTCACGGCTCTACTGTCAATACACATTCGCCATGTTCCGCTCTTTTTTGGTACAAGTAGGACTCGAACCGCACACGGACTTAAACTTTCTCGACATATCCGTGATTCATGAGTTCATCAATTTGTCGCTGTAGTTCTTTGGTTTCTTCGGGATTACAACGATACGCCGCTTTGTTCTGTAATGGAGCTCCTATAAGGTCAACTGTGTTCAATTCCGCGGATAGGTGGTAATCCTACCGCAAGTCTTCGGGAAATACGTCCAAAACTCGTAATAGTGCATCTATCTTTTCCTCATGTTGCGATTTGGTGGCAAGATTTCGACCTCTTTGATCATCATCAAATAAACACGTCGCCATCGCCAATGGCGTGTTCGACTTCTTTCTCGCTTGCAAACATCGTAAGTTTCGTCCTTCGACTTTTTTGAACTCATTGTCCTGGATAGCTTGAGGTGACATAGGTTTAAGAACAATTTTTTACCTTTGTCACGTAACTCATACTCTACTCCTCCCTCGATGTAGTACGTCCCAATCAAATAACCAAGGTCTTCCTAATAATACGTGACATGCGTCCATCAGAGTACATCGCATGTAATATCATCGCCATACGAACCCATGGTGAGTCCGACCTTCACTTGCCTTGATACTTTCACCTTGTTTCCATCATCGAGCCAATGGAGTGCATACGGCTTAGATGGGCCGTGGTGATCAAACCGAAGTTTTGAGACCATCTCGCTTGATGCCACGCTTGTACAACTTCCACCGTCAATGATCAAGCTACACCATTTATCTCCGACACGACACTTCGTGTGGAAGATTTGGTCTCGTTGTTCTTCGTCACTTGGGACGGCCTTCGCTTGTAACATGGCGACGAGGTTCGTGTCATAGTTCGGCATCGTATGCCTCGCATTCTTCTTCTTCTTCGCTGCCTTCTAAGTTAAAAACGCCTCCAACTCTTTCTTCTTCGCTAGTAATTCCTCTCGCGGCTATGGCTTCTCGTAACGCCACAATCCTCCGATTTGGACAAGCACTTTGATAATGTCCAAATCCTTGACATTTGAAACACCGACTTTAGATAGCTTGTTTCTTTTGGTGTGATAGAGTTTTTGGAATGGTAGTAACGGTTGGCTTGTGGTGACAGCTTTTGGAAACGAGCTAGAACTCGCGCCAAAGTTGGTATTTCCGTATTTAGGTGGGAATTCGGTTTAGAGAGTTTTGTTTTGTTTTGATTTTCCAACTTTATGCAAAGTCCGCATAAAGTATCAAAGTCGGAATAGGGTAGAGTTCCACTAATTAGCAATATTTTTGTTCAAACCTCGTAGGAAACGGACATCCGCAATTCTTCGCTTTCTTCAATTTCTCCAATCAAGGATAAGTTTACAAACTCCTCGATGTACTCCTCGACACTTAGCTTTCCTTGCGTGAGTTCGTAAATTTTTCGATACAAGCTTAACTTGTGTGTAGTCTGACATATCTCTTTCGTAGTTTCTTTTTTAGAGAATCCCACGAACGTATCTTCTCTTTCCTAAGACGAACTCTTTGTGTCTTCATTCTCTCAAACCAAAGGGAAGCTCCTTTCCAAGTTTGAGGATCGCATACTTGCAACGCACTGCCATTGAGATCCTTGAACTCAAACATTCATTCAATTTTTCTTTCCCACTCCAAATAAACCTCGGGATCGGTGCCGCCTACGAACTCCGGAGTTCGCTTGTCTTGTATTCATCAGCATGTCGTGGTGCATGCATGGTGTCGTATCCTCGCCGTGCTTGGATTCTGGGCTCCGTAAGCCACGAAGAACGCCACGTAGTTGTGCTACTTCTTCATCTGAATGCCATCTTTTTGAGTAACGCCGAGAACCGTGAGACAAATGGCTCGTACTACTTATGATACGAATTATGTAAGTAATACGATAAAATGCAACTAAGATTAACAAGTATCAAAGTATCACTTGAATTTTACTAAGGGTGGCCGAAATTTGATGGTGTTCGGCCGTGATGTAGTATGATGTACGGAGTTTGATGTGTTTTATCGAACTAGACCTATAACTCGATAAAAGGTAATCTCTTCCCAAGACCTTTTGAGAATTGATCAAGTTAAAATCTCGAGACGCGTCAAACAATAATTCAAAGTTTGTTGAACTCGCTCAACGTATATTTCAAAGGAAATACAAGGTTTATTATGATTCAAGATATGTTACAATCACTAAACGGACTACTATATATAGTAGTTTACAAGGATATGATACAAAAACAACAAGAAAAAACGAAACACCAAGCTTCCTTATGTCTTCGGCCGAGATGTGGTGTGGGGAAGGAGAGATCTTGGACAATCTTCAAGCATCTTGGACTTATTGCATATGATTTTGACATGTAGAAAAGATTTGATGGAAGTCTTCATCAAGGGGAAATTTCGCCGATCTTGTGGGGGACTTGATGATTTATTTAGGACATGATATCTTTCATGGATTTTGACTAGATAAGATATGGAGGTGGGGACTTTGTTTGTTGTCTTTGGCCGATTTTCAAAGATGGTGGGGAAGGAGGTGATCTTCACTTATCTTGTGAAAGATATGAAGACAAAGGGTCCCTTTCAAGCATGTTTTCGCCGATCTTCATGCTTTTGGACCGATCTCGCCGCCAAGTTTTACGTTACTCCTGCTAACAACGTAACTCCAATTCGCGTATTCTTTCTCCCAAGTAGAACGATGCATGGCCATGCGAATTTGCATCATCATGGATGTCGATTTTTATCGAGCTTCTTCGACCGAATATTAGATATCGTATCATATCTTGATTTCGATATGGTATCTTCAAGTGTCTTGACTTTATTTGGTGAATTTGTCATGTAGAAAAAGACTTGATGAAAGTCTTCATTAAGTAGGAAATTTTCGCCTATTCAAAGGAGGTGGGGATGAGGAGATTCTTCAATATCTTGTGAAAGATATGAAGACAAGCAAGGGTCCCTTTCAAGCATGATGTGGCGAAATTTCCATGCTTGGACCGATTTTGTCGCCATGTTTTACGTTACTCCAGCCGATTAATAACGTAACTCCAATCCGCGTGTTCTTTTCGCCAAGTATGATGATGCATGTGCATGCAACTTGGTATCGCCACCTACGTTGATTCTTACTTCGCTTGAGATGTCGAATCGCATCAAGTTCAAAGGTGGGGACAAAATCTCTCTCATGTGATACTTGACAAGGACAACAAAATCAAGCTTCCATCCACTTGGTTTGACCGAATTATTGAAGTGTGGAGGGACCCAAGTATTGTAGTGGACTTTGAAAATGAAGTCTTGAAACTAGAAGAGACAAAAATCTTTATGATCTTGGACCAAATATGATGCTGTCGGTTTTGTCATTTCTGGGATCCAATGGGTCCGAATTTGGTCCTATGGTCTCACAAGATTTGTAGCTCTCTTTCTTAGCTTTCCATGGCCACTTGAATCACTCCGAATCGGATTTGACGAAAGTTATGGGCAAAATACTAAAATCAAGCTAAGTCGTCGTGCGCGCGAGAATTGGTAATTTGTCCATGTATTTTGCATGAGGATTTTATGTATGCCTGCGACTCAATCAAGCTTGGTCGGATAATCTTCTTTTTGTATTTGATGATGTTGACCGATTCGTATCACTTCTACCCGGCCAATTTTAGTACCAAGCTCAATTTTGTCTTCCACATCTTTAAAAGGCCCAACTTGTGTTAAATACTCATCTGACCATAATTCATTCGGCCCATGATGCGATATTGACATATCCAAACGAAGAAAATGAAGTAAGAATTGACGTAAGTAACGATACAACATTGTATGCACATGCACCTACGTACTTCGGTGAGAAAACTGACACAAAACGAGGAGGACCAAGGTGCCAAGTCTCGCCATGTCATGTCAGGCCGAAGACCTAAGTACACCGCCGCCGAACTCGGCCATGTCGCTCCGACACGGCCCGTGCCGAGATGTCCCTGACAAGTAAAACTGATCGCCACGGACTCGACCGTGTCCCGAGATACGACCGAGCCGAACTCTTCCTAACTTGCCGAAAGATCAGCCTGCATTTCTCGACCGTGTCCCAAGACACGGCCGAGTCCTACTCGCCTTAACGCTGAACTGATCGCCCAAACACCCGACCGTGTTCCAGTAACACAATGAGTCCCGCTGACTATGTTGCGCGCTTCCACGGCCGTGTCAAGCGACACGGCCCGTGTCCGCCGCAGCCCACCTTTTTTTTATACACTTTTGTTGCTTGTTTTTTTCATTTTCTTTCTTTACTTATTTTAGGATCAGGTTCCCCTATTATGTGATTTGTGTTCCCTTTGTATTTTACTTTGATTTGTTTTGATTATTCAAAGATTTTGTAATCTTTGAATTGTTTTGTTTAAATGATAGAAGACTTAGTTTTCCTATAAGTAGTCTTGTATGAGCATTGTAATATCATTGAATGTCGAAGAAATAAGAATACACTTTGTGTTTTCCTTGGTGAATGCTTTTCATCGAAACTTGATTTTTATTCGATGCTGAGTATTAATCCGATCGATTCTCAATAGGTCTTGAGAAGAAATCATCTTATCGAATTATAGGTCTAATTCGATAAACCCTTGTTCTGGTTTGAATTTTTCATTGTCATATCCGATATTACTTCCATAAAAATACACTCAAAACACCCTACTCGTGAAAAGCCTTTCGCTATCATACACTTACATATACTCCGACCGATACATATTCGTATTCCCAAGCGACCTAATTCGTGACACCATCAATTTCGCTTTTGGTCAATTTGGCTAATACAACTAATCGTCCATGCTCATAATAGCAAGATCCAAGTTCACAATTAAGGAAACACTACTCAACTCATCTTCTTCGTTATATTGCGCCATTGAAACCTCCGTCTGCCTACTTCAATAAAAATGACAAGAGGGACATCCTCTTCATCGAAAAGAACTCACTGGGAATTCCTTGTCGGGGAAAAAACTAAGATTGAATGTCGGGCAAGGCGTCAAGTGCCGGTGGTGGGGAAACAACGAATGGTGGTATGATTTGAACCTTCAATTGAAATGTTTTCAATTTTTGCCAATCTCTAATTTTTGGCTTACGTTGTTGTGAACGGAATTTTTCGGCTTTTGCCACTGTGACGGCGGCGCTACCCTCGAGGCGCTTTGCCACCAAATAAATGCGGTGGTTGATCGGCACCTTGAAGTCCGAGTGCTCCTCACAAGCATGGAGCTAATCTATGCACACATCTAGATTACTAGATCCGTGAAACTCCGTATATCGCGAAATTTAGCCAAGAAATCAATATCGTTGAACTCCGTCACGAAAGATCAAGAACCTTAACTGAATTAAGAAATTCAGGTGTGGTTTCCGATGACAAGAGTCATGAGATATTTATTTGACAAGAATTCGTTGATAAAATCGCCAAGGAGATGACCTTGGGTTCCGATACCACTTATGATAAGAATTCGCCCGGAAAAGTGAATATGTATCGGTCGGAGTGTGTATATGAATATCGACCGAAGTCTTTTTATGAGTAGTGTATTTCGGATGTAGTTTTATGGATGTAATATCGATAAAGTAAGAATATCGATCAAGAAGACTTGAACGATCAAGAACAAGGATTTATCGATTAGACCTATAATTCGATAAGTGATTTCTTCTCAAGACCTATTGAGAATTGATCGGATTAATACTCAAAACGCCGCCGAATAAAAATCAAGAGTTTGATAAAAATCATTTATCAAGGATAGAAACACTGTGTGTATTCTTATTACAACATTCAATTTTTTTATACAAAGCTTATCAAGGACTACTTATAGGAGAACTTTGTCTTCCTAAAACAACTAAAGAAAATAATTCAAAGATTACAAAATCTTGAATAATCAAAACAAATCAAATAAAATACAAAAAGGGAACATAAATCACAAAATATGGGAACACAATCCCTAAAAAGAGTAAGGAAAGAAAATGGAAGACAAATAATACACAAAAGTGTATAAAATAAGAGGGGTCAAGCTTCGACACGGCCGTGTCGATGGACACGGCCATGGGCCGCATGTGCCATGTTCGCAGACTCGACCGTGTTCGCCTGACACGGCCGGCCGGCAATTGCTCGCATTTTCCGAGCGGTGTGACACGATCGTGTCGTGGGACACGGCCGAGCTTGCAGCAGCCTCGCTCGCATTTTCCTAAGGGTGTGACACGGCCGTGTCCTCGGGACACGGCCGAGCTCTGGCAGCTACCCATCTCGCATTTTCCTAAGGGTGTGACACGGCCGTGTCTCGGGACACGGCCGAGCTCGGCAACATTGCTCGCATTTTCCGTAAGGTTGTGACAAGGGTCGTGGTCATATGACACGGCCGAGACCTCGGCACCTTGGTCCTTCTCGCTTTGTGTCCATTTTCTCGCCTAAAATGTAGTCGCACGTGCATGGCGCGTTGTAAGGCCTTTTACGTCAATCCTTACTTGCCTTCTTCATTCGAACTAGTCAATTTCAGATCATTCCCTTCCCTTTAAAGCTAATTGTCCTCAATTCAAATCCCTTCGTCATCAAGAAAATTAACTAAAGCCTCTAAGTACTTGATCTTGAAAATATCCACAAAGGCGTACATGGCCCAAAATCTTGAGACGATAGGTAGTAGGGGTTTCAGAGAATTTCCAACAAAATAACTATCATTATTAATAAAATAATGATAATTATTCTCGCGAGGTAATACCGATATCACGATATGAATCATCATTTAAATGGACATTCTAAATGGGAAGCGCGATGAATCATAGGTCGCTTCTTCATCAACCGTTCGCTACCAAATACTGGTGGTCCGTCATAATCCGGTCCACTCTCCATTTTAACATTATTGGGCTCCCCAAATAATGGTCCATCAAAAATTAATCCATTAAGCCCAATCCGGTAATTATCCAAGACAATAAGTCCATCGCCAGAAACAGAGTCGATATAAAAATTAGGCTCAAAATTTTCGTTTTCTTCTACCCGGCCAATTTTAGTACCAAGCTCAATTTTGTCTTCCACATCTTTAAAAGGCCCGACTTGTGTTAAATACTCATCTGACCATAATTCATTCGGCCCATGATGCGATATTGACATATCCAAACGAAGAAAATGAAGTAAGAATTGACGTAAGTAACGATACAACATTGTATGCACATGCACCTACGTACTTCGGTGAGAAAACTGACACAAAACGAGGAGGACCAAGGTGCCAAGTCTCGGCCATGTCATGCGTGCTTAAGACCTAAGTACACCGCTTCGAACTCGCCATGTCGTCGACACGGCCCGTGCGAGATGTCCTTGACAAGTAAAACTGATCGCCACGGGACTCGACCGTGTCCCGAGATACGACCGAGTCGAACTCTTCCGAACTTGACGAAAGATCTGTCATTTCCGACTGCGTGTCCTAAGACACTACGAGTCCTACTCGCCTAACGTTGAACTGATCGCCCAAACACCCGACCGTGTTCCAGTAACACGCCGAAGTCCTCGCTGACTATGTTGCGCGCTCCACGGCCGGCCGTGTCAAGCGACACGGCCCGTGTCCCGCCGGCACCCACCTTTTTTATACACTTTTGTTGCTTGTTTTTTTCATTTTCTTTCTTTACTTATTTTAGGATCAGGTTCCCTATTATGTGATTTGTGTTCCCCTTTTGTATTTTACTTTGATTTGTTTTGATTATTCAAAGATTTTGTAATCTTTGAATTGTTTTGTTTAAATGATAGGAAGACTTAGTTTTCCTATAAGTAGTCTTGTATGAGCATTGTAATATCATTGAATGTTGTAGAAAGAAGAATACACTTTATGTTTTCCTTGGTGAATGCTTTTCATTGAAACTTGATTTTTATTCGATGCGTTTTCGAGTATAATCCGATTGATTCTCAATAGGTCTTGAGAAGAAATCATCTTATCGAATTATAGGTCTATTTCGATAAACCCTTGTTCTGGTTCGAATTTTTCATTGTCATATCCGCTATTACTTCCATAAAAATACACTCAAAACACCCTACTCGTGAAAAGCCTTCCACTATCATACACTTACATATACTCCGACCGATACATATTCGTATTCCCAAGCGAATTCGTATCACCCATCAATTTCGCTTTTGGTCAATTTGGCCAATACAACTAATCGCCCATGCTCATAATAGCAAGATCCAAGTTCACAATTAAGGAAACACGGCTCAACTCATCTTCTTCGTTATATTGCGCCATTGAAACCTCTGCCTCGTCTACTTCATTAAAAATGACAAGAGGGACATCCTCTTCATCGAAAAGAACTCACTGGGAATTCCTTGCCTGGGAAAACTAAGATTCAATGTCGGCATGGCAAGGCCAAGTGCGGGTGGTGGGGAAACAACGAGTGGTGGTATGATTTGAACCTTCAATTGAAATGTTTTCTCAATTTTTGCCAATCTCTAATTTTTGGCTTACGTTGTTGTGAACGGAATTTTTCGCTTTTGCCACTGTGACGGGCGCTACCCTGAGGCGCTTTGCCACCAAATAAATGCGGTGGTTGATCGGGGCAGCCTTGAAGTCCGAGTGCTCCTCACAAGCATGGAGCTAATCTATGCACACATCTAGATTACTAGATCCGTGAAACTCCTGTGATACTGCGAAATTTAGCCAAGAAATCAATATCGCTGAACTCCGTCACGAAAGATCAAGAACCTTAACCGAATTAAGAAATTCGTGTGGTTTCCGGCGACAAGAGTCATGAGATATTTCTTTGACAAGAAATTGATACGAATTACGTAAGTAATACGTATAAAATGCAACTAAGATTAACAAGTATCAAAGTATCACTTGAATTTTACTAAGGGTGGCCAAATTTGATGGTGTTCGGCCGTGAGGTAGTGTGATGTACGGATTTTGATGTGTTTTATCGAACTAGACCTATAACTCGATAAAAGGTAATCTCTTCCCAAGACCTATTGAGAATTGATCAAGTTAAAATCTCGAGACGCGTCGAAACAATAATTAAAGTTTTGTTGAACTCGCTCAACGATATTTCAAAGGAAATACAAGGTTTATTACTTTCAAGGTATCTTACAAATACAACGAGCACTACTATATATAGTAGTTTCCAACCGAAAGAAAATACAAAAAAACTAGAAAACGAAACTTCCTAGCAACATCCTAATCGGCCGAAAATATCAAGGAGATACCAAGCAATATTGGATTTTATTGTTTGATTGAGACATGAAGAAATCTTGGTCTTTATTTCATGATGGTGACATGAAAGATCCTTGATGAAAGTCTTCACAAATTATCCCTTCTTGCAAGCTTCCAATCGGCCGAAGATACCAAGAGATTAGGAGGATTTTGTATGATATCAATCTCTTTGGAATTATATAGGTGATTATGACTTGAGGGAAAATGACATGAATCATGAAAGTCTTTCTTCAAATCTTGTGTCTTTGGCCGCTTGTCATCATGGTGGGGAAGGAGAATAACTTCATTATCTTGTTAAAGATATGAAGTCAAGTGAGGTCCCTTTCAAGCATGCTCGCCGATTTTTCATGCTTTGACCGATTCCGCTGTTGAATTTTACGTTACTCCGATTCCGATTAATAACGTAACTCCAATCCGCATATTCTTTTCTCCCAAGTATAATAATGCATGACTATGCGTATCGTCGTGACGCCGATTTTTATCGAGCTTCTTCGATTGAATATTAGATATCGTATCATTCCTCCTTCTTTGAAAGGAATTGACCTCAATTCCGTAATGCCATCGTCGCCAAGGTAAGGCGAGAGATCACCTACGTTGAAAGTCGCGTGTACTCCATATTCGCCCTAAGTTCGACCTTGTATGCGTTGTCGCTCACTTTTCCACAATTTTGTACGGACTTCGGCTCTCGGCATCAATTTGTTCTTCCGCTTGCTTGGGAATCTTTCTTTTCTCAAATGTATCCAAACTAAGTCGCCAACATCAAATAATCTCGCTTTTTTATTTTTGTTCGACTTCCGCTTGTAAATTTCATTCACTTCTTTAATCCGCTCCCGTATCTTTTCATGTAACTTCATCATTGACTTGAGTTTTGCTTCTGCGCCTTTGTGAACCAATTCGTTGCTCTACAAGGGAATCAAGTCCAATGGCAAGTGCGGATTTAATCCATATACTACTTCAAAAGGCGAATGGGCCGTGGCATAACCGGTGATCGGCCAGGCGCGACTCCGCATGAGCAAGTTTAACGCCCCAATCCTTCCGTGTTTTATTTACCAACCCTCGCAATAATGCTCCTAAGGTTCGATTAGTTACCTCTTGGTCCTGGTCTGCTTGTGGGTGATGTGAAGTACCAATAGAGTTTAGTACCGACTTTCCTCCATAAAGTATTCCGTATAACTCGTAAATTTGGAATCTCGATCCGACACGATAGTTTTTGAACTCCGTAAACGAACTACTTCCTAAGTACAAGTCCGCCACATTGCTTGCATCATCGCTTTGTGGCATGCGATAAAGTGAGCCATTTTCAAAACGGCCGACGACCACCATGATCGAGTCTTTGCCTCGCTGAGTACGAGGTAAAGCCACAATAAAATCCATCGAGACATCCTCCCACGGCCGAATTCATCGCAACGGCATGTATGTACTGCCTTGAACGAACTTTTCATCATGTGACAAGTGACGCATTTACTCACGATTGTGCTTACGCCACCATACATCTTTGGCCAAAAGAAGTGTTCTTTAGCACTTCTACGCCTTGGTCGAGCCAAGTGATCAAGCTAGCCTCCTCCGTGCGCTCCCGAACTAGCAATTCCCGAATCAGTATGTCTCACATATAATTTATTCCCCTTGAAGAGAAAGCCATCCTCAGAATACAAATTCCTCGTGACGGGGCTGTTTTACAACGGTTAAAAATTTCCCGAAGTCCAAATCGTCGCCGTAATGATCTTTCAAAGTCTCGAACCCCAACAAACGAACATCTAGCATCGACAGAAGGCATACTGTCTCGATAGTGCATCCGCCACTATATTACTCTTCCCGTCTTTGTACTTGGATGAAAAGTGAAAAGATTGTAAAAATTCCACCCATTTTGCATGCCTCGGCTTAGCTTACTTTGTCCGTTGATGTATTTTAACGACTCGTGATCCGAGTGCAAGACGAAATGTTTCGAACGTAGATAATGACTCCAATGATCGAAAGTGCTCTCACGATAGCATAGAACTCCTTGTCGTAAGTACAATAATTCACTCGGCGCCACTTAGTTTCTCCGAAAATAGGCGATGGGACGGCCTCTTTCGATAAGCACCGCCCGATTCCAACTCCGCTAGCGCCGCATTCCACCTCAAACGGTTGTGAAAATCGTAACGTCAAAATCGGGCGCTTCACATAATTTCCCTTTAAATTTTCAAAGCCTTTGGGCCGCCTGCTCCATGCAAAGGTTCCTTTTAGACACTCCGTGATCGGACCGAGATGGTGCTAAAGTCCCGTATGAATCGGTAAAAGAAGCGAGGCCATGAAATGATCGTTCTCCGTGATTGTCTTTGGGGTCGGCCACGACTTGATTGCCGTGATCTTTCTTGGTCGACCAAACTCCGTCTTCAAACAACATAGCCGAAAGACAAGACTCTCGACTAGGAAAGTACACTTCTCCCGCTTTCCATAAAGTTTTTGTTCCCTTAGCGCCTCAAATACGTACAGCAAATGTTTGAGATGCTCCTCTACGGATCGATCAGAGATCAAAATGTCGTCTAAGTATACGACAACAAACTTTCCCAAGAAAGGTTTAAGAATCTCATTCATTAACCTCATAAAAGTGCTCGGTCGTTGGAGGCCGAATGGCATCACAATCCATTCGTAAAGTCCATTCTTTGTTTTAAACGCCGCCTTCCATTTGTCTCCCTCTCGCATGCGGATTTGATGGTATCCGCTCCGTAAATCAACTTTGGAAAATATAACCGAGCCATGTAACTCGTCCAAGATGTCGCCTAGTCTCTGGATGGGGAACCGATACTTGACGGTGATGTTATTCACGGTTCATCACAATACACATTCGCCAAGTTCCGCTTTTTTGGTACAAGTAGAACTGAACCGCACACGGACTTAAACTTTCTCGACATATCCGTGATTCATGAGTTCATCAATTTGGCGTTGTAGTTCTTTGGTTTCTTCAGATTACAACGATACGCCGCTTTGTTCGAATGGAGCTCCCGTGATAAGATCAATCTGTGTTCAATTCCGCTGATAGGTGGTAATCCTACCGGCAAGTCTTCGGGAATACGTCCAAAACTCGTAATAGAGCATCTATCTCTTCCTCATGGTGCGATTTGGTGGCAAGATTTCGACCTCTTGATCATCATCAAATAAACACGCTCGCCATCACAATGGCGTGTTCGACTTCTTTCTCGCTTGCAAACATCGTAAGTTTCGTCCTTCGACTTTTTCGAACTCATCGTCCTGATAGCTTGAGGTGACATAGGTTTAAGAACGATTTTTTTACCTTTGTCACGTAACTCATACTCATACTCCTCCTCGATGTAGTACGTCCCGATCAAATAACCAAGGTCTTCCTAATAACACGTGACATGCGTCCATCGGTAGTACATCGCATGTAATATCATCGCCATACGAACCCATGGTGAGTCCGACCTTCACTTGCCTTGATACTTTCACCTTGTTTCCATCATCGAGCCAATGGAGTGCATACGGCTTAGATGGGCCGTGGTGATCAAACCGAAGTTTTGAGACCATCTCGCTGATGCCACGCTTGTACAACTTCCACCGCCAATGATCAAGCTACACCATTTATCTCCGACACGACACTTCGTGTGGAAGATTTGGTCTCGTTGTTCTTCATCACTTGGGGCGGCCTTCGCTTGTAACATGCGAAGGACGAGGTTCGTGTCATAGTTCGGGCATCGTATGCCTCGCATTCTTCTTCTTCTTCGCTGCCTTCTAAGTTAAAAACGCCTCCAACTCTTTCTTCTTCGGCTAGCAATTCCTCTCGCGGCTATGCTTCTCGTAATGCCACAATCCTCCGATTCGACAAGCACTTTGATAGTGTCCAAATGATACGAATTATCCTGGGAGAGGTGATACGTATCGAGTATATGTAAGTGTATGATAGCGAAGGTTTTTTTACGAATATGGAGTTTTTCTGATGTATTTTGTATGTGAATAATATCGATATAACAATAAAAATATCGAACAAGAAGATGATACGAATTACGACGTAATGCGTATGAAATACAACTAAGATTATTATGTCTTGACGATTATCAAAGTGTCACTCGAAAAATACAAGGGGTGGCCGAACTTAAATGGATTTCGCCGTGAGGTAGTAGTGTATACGGATTTCGATGTGTTTTATCGAACTAGACCTATAACTCGATAAAAGTAATCTCTTCCCAAGACCTATTGAGAATTGATCAAGTTAAAATCTCGAGACGCGTCGAAATAATAACTAAGGTTTTGTTGAACTCGCTCAACGTATATTTCAAAGAAATACAAGGTTTATTAAACTTCCAGCTTCTCTACAAATGTTACAAGTACTACTATATATAGTAGTTTCCAACCGTAAGAAAATACAACAAAACGAGAAATGAAACTTCCTAACATGCTTCCATTCGCCGAAATATCTAAGGAGGAGATATCAAGATCTTGGTTTGATTACTTGATTATGACATGAAGAAATCCTTGATGAATCTTGGACTTATTATGGTGATGGTGACATGAAGAAAATCTTCACCAAATATCCTCCCTTGCAAGCTTCAATCGGCCGAGCTCCTTCAAGGAGTGATTAGGAGGATTATGATATCAAGCCCCTTTCGAATTATTAGGTGACTATGACATGAGGGAAAGTGACATGAAGGATGAAAGTCTTCATCTAATCTTTATGTTTCTTACGTGAGGTATCATGGTGGATTATGATATCAAGCCCCTTTGGAATTATTAGGTGACTATGACATGAGGGAAAGTGACATGAAGGATGAAAGTCTTCTTCAAATCTTAAGTATGGGCCGATTTTGTAGTGAAGTGGGAAGGAAAATATCTTCATTATCTTGTGAAAGATATGAAGACAAATAAGGTCCCTTTCAAGCATGTCATGAGGATTTTGTGGTGATATGATATCAAGTCTTTTTGGAATTATCATGGTGATTAGGACATGAAGGATAATGACATGAAGGAGACATTTGATGAAAGTCTTCCTCAAATCTTTATGCTAGGGCCGATTTTTTATTATGGTGTGGAAGAGAAAAAATCTTCATGATATTTTACTAGATAAGGTATGAAGGTGGGGACGTAATGTTTGTTTTGTCCTATTTTTCAAGAAGCTGGGGAAGGAGGAAATCTTCATTATCTTGTGAAAGATATGAAGACAAGTAAGGGTCCCCTTCAAGCATGATTTGTAGTAATGGTGGGAAAGGTATCTTCAAAGTAGGGACAATATCAAAGGAAATCTTTGAAAGTGACATACTTGAACAAAATGGTAGGGGGGGCGATGTGTTTGTGATGTGGGGTTGGAATCTTTGTGATGATCTTCTTTTTTGTATTTGAGGATGTTGACCGATTCGTATCATACCCTCTCTCTTTAAAGGGAATTGTCCTCAATTCCGAACTCCCTTCGTCACCAAGATAATTGACTAAAGCCTCTAAGTATTTGATCTCGAAGATGTCCGCAGTACGTACATGACCCAAAATCTTGAGACGATAGTAGTGGGGCCCTCGAGAATCACCAACAAAATAACTATCATTATTAATAAAATAATAATAATTACTCCGCTGTAATACCGATATCATGACATGAGTGGATATCTCAAATGGAACGCACTGCTAACTCCACATCGGTTCCTCCTCCAGACTGGAAACACTGATTTCTGTTCATCATCAAAAATGGAAAACACAGAATTTATTACTGGGAACCATAGGATTTATTACGATTCCTCTTCATCAATTGGTTCCTCATCAAATGTCAATGTCCGTCATAATCTAACCAACACTCCGCTTCAATATTGTCGTGCTCCTCCAATAATGTCTCATCAAAAATTAATCCACTAAGCCTGCTTTGCATCGCAACAAAGTCACACGAACCACTTTGCTCCGATAGGTAGTTCGACTCCAACCATCATCTTCTTTGTCATCAAAAAATGCCGCAGAAATTCTCACATATCAAAGTCGCCGCGACAAAGAGTTCATTTTCAAGATTAGCCGCTTCGTAAAGCATAAGGCCGTGATCTTGTTTCGCTACATTAAAATAATTTGGTCCGCTTTGATCAATTTGACCAACACAACCAACTAGCCCATGATCAAAGTAGCAAGATCTAGGTTCGTCGACTCAGAAGACACGGCTCAACTCATCTTCTTCGTTAAATTGCTCCGCTGGAAAACTCGTCTCGCCTACTTCATTGAAAATGACCGTAGGGACATTGTCTTCATCGAAAAGATTCGCTGGGAATTCCTTGATGGAGGAAGACCTTAGATCGAATGCCGGTGGTGGGGCGTCAAGGATTGGTGGTAAGATGGGGATTTGAACCTTTGATTGAAATATTTTTCAATTTAAGCCAATCTCGATTTTAGGCTTACGTTGTTGTGAACGGATCAAGCTGCTTTTGCCACTGACGGCGGCGCTACCGCTGGAGGCGCCTTGCCACCAACGAAACGCCGCGGTTGATCGGGCAGCCTTGAAGTCCGAGTGCTCCTCACAAGCACGGCCAATCTATGCACGCATTTCGATCACTATCTCCGTGAAATTCCCAGATGCCGCGAATTTGGCCAAGAAATCAATATCGTTGGCATCGCCTCGCCTTTCTTGCATACGCCGTCCGTAAGCTGCTTAGTGCGCCACGGAGTGTCATCAAGAAATCGAGCTCGAGAATTCCATAACAAGAATCAAGAGATAGTTCTTGACAAGAAATCGGACAGAAAATTTTCCAAGAAATCCGTGAAGAATGAACCAAGAAGATGATCAAAGAATCTGATCTCCACCGCTCAGACTGTAGTTCAATGAGTTGGCTTATCTTTGTCAAAATTTCGTGATGATCCAACGGTCGAATCCACGGAAACTTTGTTTTCTTCCGACTGCGCTTAATCTGCCAATGTTATGCGAAAATTCTTCTAACCGTGAAGAACAACCCAAGAAGGTTTCAACAAAAAAAAATTCGTGAATATAGTTGATCGCCCAAGGAGATGACCTTGGGCTCTGATACCACTTATGATACGAATTATCCGGGGAGAGGTGGATACGATCGGTCTGAGTATATGTAAGTGTATGATAGCTAAGGTTTTTTTACTTAATACGGAGTTTTTCGATGTATTTTGTATGTGAATAATATCGATATAACAATAAAAATATCGAACAAGAAGATGATACGAATTACGTACGTAATGCGATGAAATACAACGGAAGATTATTATGTCTCGACGATTATCAAAGTGTCACTTAAAATACAAGGGGTGGCCGAACTTAAACGGATTTCTACCGTGAGGTAGTAGTGTATACGGATTTGGATGTGTTTTATCGAACTAGACCTATAACTCGATAAAAGTAATCTCTTCCCAAGACCTATTGAGAATTGATCAAGTTAAAATCTCGAGACGCTGGCCGAAATAATAACTAAGGTTTTGTTGAACTCGCTCAACGATATTTCAAAGAAATACAAGGTTTATTAAACTTCCAGCTTCTCTACAAATGTTACAAGTACTACTATATATAGTAGTTTCCAACCGTAAGAAAATACAACAAAACGAGAAATGAAACTTCCTAACATGCTTCCATTTGGCCGAAATATCTAAGGAGGAGATATCAAGATCTTGGTTTGATTACGGTGATTATGACATGAAGAAATCCTTGATGAATCTTGGACTTATTATGGTGATGGTGACATGAAGAAAATCTTCACCAAATATCCTCCCTTGCAAGCTTCAAATCGGCCGAGCTCCTTCAAGGAGTGATTAGGAGGATTATGATATCAAGCCCCTTTGGAATTATTAGGGTGACTATGACATGAGGGAAAGTGACATGAAGGATGAAAGTCGTCATCTAATCTTTATGTTTCTTACGTGAGGTATCATGGTGGATTATGATATCAAGCCCCTTTGGAATTATTAGGTGACTATGACATGAGGGAAAGTGACATGAAGGATGAAAGCCTTCTTCAAATCTTAAGTATGGGCCGATTTTGTAGTGAAGTGGGGAAGGAAAATATCTTCATTATCTTCAGAAAGATATGAAGACAAATAAGGTCCCTTTCAAGATGTCATGAGGATTTTGTGGTGATATGATATCAAGTCTTTTTGGAATTATCATGGTGATTAGACATGAAGGATAATGACATGAAGGAGACATTTGATGAAAGTCTTCTCAAATCTTTATGCTAGGGCCGATTTTTTATTATGGTGGGGAAGAGAAAATATCTTCATGATCTTGACTAGATAAGGTATGAATGATACGAATTCTCTAGACAAAGAAGAAGACTCTTTCACGTACGGTGAGCGAACAAGACTCACCAAATGAAGCAAGCCACATGCTAGCTCCGAATAAAGAAGAACTCGTCGATATAGCACTTCCGAACAAAGAAGACTCGCCGACACAGAATTTCAACAGTAGGACTCGCCGATACAAAGAACTCGCCGATACAAAGAAAATAACAAGTGGTGGCCGAAATTTATACTTGCCGTCGGATGTAGGATAGTGTATGGGTTTGAATGTGTTTTATCGAACTAGACCTATAACTCGATAAAGGTAATCTTTCCCAAGACCTATTGAGAATTGATCAAGTTAAAATCTCGAGACGCCGAAACAATAATTCAAAGTTTGTTGAACTCGCTCAACGATATTTCAAAGGAAATACAAGGTTTATTACTTTCAAGATTATTACAAATACAATCAAGTACTACTATATATAGTAGTTTCCAACTTTAAGAAAATACAACAAAACAAGAAAATGAAGCTTCTTAGCATGCTTCCATTTCTACTAAATATCTAAGGAGGAGATACTAAGCATCTTGGTTTTATTGTGTGATTAAGACATGAAGAAATCTTTGATGAATCTTCGACTTGTGATGGTGATGGTGACATGAAGAAGATCTTCACTAAATATCATCCCTTATTCTTCAAATCTACCAACTCAACTTAGGTGATTAGGAGGATTTTGTGAAGATATGATATCAACCCCTTTGGAATTATTATGGTGATTATGACATGAGGGAAAATGACATGAAGGATGAAAGTCTTCTTCAAATCTTATGCATGGACGTTAGGTATCATGGTGTGAAGATATGATATCACCTCTTTGGAATTATTATGGTGATTAAGACATGAGGGACAATGACATGAAGGAAAGTTTTGAGGAAAGTCTTCTTCCAATCTTGTTTCTTACGCTTTGTATTATGGTGGGAGAAATGTCTTCATTTGGAAGTATTATGTGATGGTGACATGAAGAAGATATTTGATGAAAGTCTTCATCAAATCTTAAGCTTGGGCCGATTTTGTAGTGAGGTGGGGAAGGAGAAATATCTTCATGCATCTTGACAAATCATGAGTCCCTTTCAAGCATGATATGACCGAATTTTCATGCTTTTGACCGATTCCGCCGCCGAGTTTTACGTTATTCGTTCCGATTAACAACGAACTCCAATCCGCGTGTTCTTTCTCCCAAGTATAATGATGCATGACCATGCGAATTTGTATCGAGTGGATGTCGATTTTTATTGAGCTTCTTCGATTTAGATATCGTATCAAGTCTTGAAACTAGAAGAGACAAAAATCTTCATGATCTTGGACCAAATATGATGCTGTCGGTTTTGTCATTTCTGGGATCCAATGAGTCCGAATTTGGTCCTATGGTCTCATAAGATTTGTAGCTCTCTTTCTTAGCTTTCCATGGCCACTTGAATCACCCGAATCGGATTTCTGACGAAAGTTATGGGCAAATACTAAAATCAAGTAAGTCGTCATAAGGCGAGAATTCGTAATTTGTCCATGTATTTTGCATGAGGATTTTATGTATGCTCGCGACTCAACCAAGCTTGGTCTGATAATCTTTTTTTTTTTTGTATTTGATGATGTTGACCGATTCGTATCATACCCTCTCTTTAAAGGGAATTGTCCTCAATTCCGAACTCCCTTCACACCAAGATAATTAACTAAAGCCTCTAAGTATTTGATCTCAAGATGTCCGCAGACGTACATGACCCAAAATCTTGAGACGATAGGTAGTGGGGCCCCTCGAGAATCACCAACAAAATAACTATCATTATTAATAAAATAATAATAATTACTCCGCTGTAATATCGATATCATGACATGAGTGGATATCCGAAATGGGACGCACGGCTAACTCCACATCGGGTTCCTCCTCCAGACTGGAAACACCGATTTCTGTTCATCATCAAAAATGGAAAACACAGACTTATTACTATGGGAACCATAGGATTTATTACGGATTCCTCTTCATCAATTGGTTCTCGCATCAAAGACCAGGCCCTTCATAATCCGACCAACTCTCCGTTTCAAAATTATCGGGTTCCCGAATAACGCCCATCACAAAATAATTTACTAACCTCAATTTGGTAATCATCCAAGACCATAAGTCCATCACCGTAAACCGAGTCGATATGAAATTTAGGCCCAAAATTGTCGCTTTCTTCTAACCGATCAATTTTAGTACCAAGCTCAATTTTGTCTTCCACAACTTTAAAAGGTTCCGCTTTGTGTGAATAATTCCTTCACCCATCAATTCCGCTTTGGTCAATTTGACCAACACAATCGATCGGGTTCATGCTCGTAATAGCAAGTTCCAAGTTCACAATTATGGAAACATGGCTCAACTCACTTTCTTCAATGTATTGCCCGCTGAAAACTCGCCTCGCCTACTTCATTGAAAATGACCGTAGGACATTGTCTTCATCGAAAAAATTCTGCTGGGAATTCCTTGATGGAGGAAGACCTTAGATCGAATGCCGGTGGCGGGCGTCAAGGATTGGTGGTAAGATGGGGATTTGAACCTTCGATTGAAATATTTTTTCAATTTAAGCCAATCTTCGATTTGTGCTTACGTTGTTGTGAACGAGATCAAGCTTCAATTTTTGCCACCAGACGGCGGCGCTTACCGCTGGAGGCGCTTTGTCACCAAAGGGAAACGCGGCGTTGATCGGGCAGCCTTGAAGTCCGAGTGCTCCTCACAAACACGGCCAATCTATGCACGCATTCGATTACTATCTCCGTGAAATTCCAGATGTCGCGAATTTGGCCAAGAAATCAATATCGTTGGCATCGCCTATGCGCTCTTCTTGCATACGTTGTTTCGTAAGCCGCTTAGTGCGTCACGGAGTTTCATCAAGAAATCGAGCTCGAGAAATCCATAACAAGAATCAAGAGATAGTTCTTGATAAGAAATCGGACAGAAAATTTTCCAAGAAATCCGTGAAGAATGAACCAAGAAGATGATCAAAGAATCTGATCTCCACCGCTCAGACTGTAGTTCAATGAGTTGGCTTACCTTTGTCAAAATTTCGTGATGATCCAATGGTCGAATCCACGGGAAACTTTGTTTTCTTCCGATCACGCTTAATCTGCCAATGTTATGCGAAAATTCTTCTAACCGTGAAGAACAACCCAAGAAGGTGACTAAATACTTCAACAAAAACTTCGGTGAATATAGTTGATCGCCCAAGGAGATGACCTTGGGCCCGATACCACTTATGATACGAATTTCTCTCAGACAAAGAAGACTCTTTCACGACGGTGAGCGAACAAGACTCACCGAAATGAAGCAAGCCGCCATGCAGCCCAACAAAGAAGAATCGCCGATATAGCACTTCCGAACAGCAAGACTCGCTCGATACAAAGAATTTCGAACAACAGGACTCGCTCGATACAAAGAACTCGCCGATACAAAGAAAATAACAAGTGGTGGCCGAAATTTATACTTGCCACGGCCGATGTAGATAGTGTATGGTTTGAATGTGTTTTATCGAACTAGACCTATAACTCGATAAAGGTAATCTTTTCCCAAGACCTATTGAGAATCGATCAAGTTAAAATCTCGAGACGCTGTCAAACAATAATTCAAAGTTTGTTGAACTCGCTCAACGATATTTCAAAGGAAATACAAGGTTTATTACTTTCAAGATTATTACAAATACAATCAAGTACTACTATATATAGTAGTTTCCAACTTTAAGAAAATACAACAAAACAAGAAAATGAAGCTTCCTAGCATGCTTCCATTTCGCCGAAATATCTAAGGAGGAGATACCAAGCATCTTGGTTTTATTAGGTGATTAAGACATGAAGAAATCTTTGATGAATCTCGACTTGTGATGGTGATGGTGACATGAAGAAGATCTTCACTAAATATCATCCCTTATTCTTCAAATCGCCGAACTCAACTTAGGTGATTAGGAGGATTTTGTGAAGATATGATATCAACCCCTTTGGAATTATTATGGTGATTATGACATGAGGGAAAATGACATGAAGGATGAAAGTCTTCTTCAAATCTTATGCATGGGACGGAGGTATCATGGTGTGAAGATACGATATCACCTCTTTCGAATTATTATGGTGATTAAGACATGAGGGACAATGACATGAAGGAAAGTTTTGAGGAAAGTCTTCTTCCAATCTTGTTTCTTACGCTTTGTATTATGGTGGGAGAAATGTCTTCATTCAAGTATTATGGTGATGGTGACATGAAGAAGATATTTGATGAAAGTCTTCATCAAATCTTAAGCTTGGGCCGATTTTGTAGTGAGGTGGGGAAGGAGAAATATCTTCATGCATCTTGACAAATCATGAGTCCCTTTCAAGCATGATATGACCGAATTTTCATGCTGACCGATTCCGCTGCCGAAGTTTTACGTTACTCGGTTCCGATTAACAACGTAACTCCAATCCGCGTGTTCTTTCTCCCAAGTATAATGATGCATGACCATGCGAATTTGTATCGTAGTGGATGTCGATTTTTATTGAGCTTCTTCGATTTAGATATCGTATCAAGTCTTGAAACTAGAAGAGACAAAAATCTTCATGATCTTGGACCAAATATGATGCTGTCGGTTTTGTCATTTCTGGGATCCAATGAGTCCGAATTTGGTCCTATGGTCTCATAAGATTTGTAGCTCTTTCTTAGCTTTCCATGGCCACTAATCACCCGAATCGGATTTTGACGAAAGTTATGGGCAAATACTAAAACTCATACGGTCGCCGTGCCGCGAGAATTGGTTATTTGTCCATGTATTTTGCATGAGAATTTTATGTATGCCTGCGACTCAACCAAGCTTGGTCGGATAATCTTTTTTTTTTGTATTTGATGATGTTGACCGATTCGTATCAATGAAGGTGGGGACTTTATTTTTGTTTTGGCCGATTTTTAAAGAAGGTGGGGAAGGAGGATATCTTCATTATCTTGTGAAAGATATGAAGACAAGTAAGGGTCCCCTTCAAGCATGATTTGTAGTAATGGTGGGAAAGGTATCTTCAAAGTAGGGACAATATCAAAGGAAATCTTTGAAAGTGACATACTTGAACAAAATGGTAGGGGGGGGGCGATGTGTTTGTGATGTGGGGGTGGAATCTTTGTGATGATCTTCTTTTTTTGTATTTGAGGATGTTGACCGATTCGTATCACCAAATCCTTGACATTTGAAACACCAGACTTTAGATAGGCTTGTTTCTTTTGGTGTGATAGGAGTTTTTGGAATGGTAGTAACGGGTTGGTTTGTGGTGACAGTTTTTGGAAACGAGCTAGAACTCGCGCCAAAGTTGGTATTTCCGTATTTAGGTGGGAATTCGGTTTAGAGAGTTTTGTTTTGTTTTGATTTTCCAACTTTATGCAAAGTCCGCATAAAGTATCAAAGTCTAATAGGTAGAGTTCCACTAATTAGCAATATTTTTGTTCAAACCTCGTAGAAACGGACATCCGCAATTTTCGCTTTCTTCAAGTTCTCCCATCAAGGACAAGTTTTCAAACTCCTCGATGTACTCCTCGACACTTAGCTTTCCTTGCGTGAGTTCGTAAATTTTTCGATATAAGTTTAACTTGTGTGTAGTCGGGACATATCTCTTTTCGTAGTTTCTTTTTAGAGAATCCCACGAACGTATCTTCTCTTTCCTACACGAACTCTTTGTGTCTTCATTCGCTCAAACCAAAGGGAAGCTCCTTTCCAAGTTTGAGGATCGCATACTTGCAACGCACTCTCGTCATTGAGATCCTTGAACTCAAACATTCGCTCAATTTTTCTTTCCCACTCCAAATAAACCTCGGATCGGTGCCGCCACGAACTCCGGAGTTCGCTTGTCTTGTATTCATTAGCATGTCGTGGTGCATGCATGGTGTCGTATCCTCGCTGTGCTTCGATTCTGGCTCCGTAAGCCACGAAGAACGCCACGTAGTTGTGCTACTTCTTCATCTGAATGCCATCTTCTTGAGTAACGCCGAGAATCGTGAGACAAATGGCTCCGATACCACTTATGATACGAATTACGTAAGTAATACGATAAAATGCAACTAAGATTAACAAGTATCAAAGTATCACTTGAATTTTACTAAGGGTGGCCGAAATTTGATGGTGTTCGCCGTGAGGTAGTGTGATGTACGGATTTTGATGTGTTTTATCGAACTAGACCTATTACTCGATAAAAGGTAATCTCTTCCCAAGACCTATTGAGAATTGATCAAGTTAAAATCTCGAGACGCATCGAAACAATAACTAAAGTTTTGTTGAACTCGCTCAACGATATTTCAAAGGAAATACAAGGTTTATTACTTTCAAGGTATCTTACAAATAGAACGAGCACTACTATATATGTAGTTTCCAACCGAAAGAAAATACAACAAAACGAGAAAACGAAACTTCCTAGCAACATCCTAATCGGCCGAAAATATCAAGGAGATACCAAGCAATCTTGGATTTTATTGTTTGATTGAGACATGAAGAAATCTTGGTCTTTATTTCATGATGGTGACATGAAAGATCCTTGATGAAAGTCTTCACAAATCATCCCTTCTTGCAAGCTTCCAATCGCCAAGATACCAAGAGATTAGGAGGATTTTGTATGATATCAATCTCTTTGGAATTATATAGGTGATTATGACTTGAGGGAAAATGACATGAATCATGAAAGTCTTTCTTCAAATCTTGTGTCTTTGGCCGCTTGTCATCATGGTGGGGAAGGAGAATAACTTCATTATCTTGTTAAAGATATGAAGTCAAGTGAGGTCCCTTTCAAGCATGCCTTGGCCGATTTTTCATGCTTTGACCGATTCCGCCGAATTTTACGCATTCGATTCCGATTAATAACGTAACTCCAATCCGCATATTCTTTCTCCCAAGTATAATAATGCATGACCATGCGACGTCGTGACGCCGATTTTTATCGAGCTTCTTCGATTCGAATATTAGATATCGACGTAAATCGTTGATAAAATCGCCAAGGAGATGACCTGGGTTCCGATACCACTTATGATAAGAATTCGCCTTAAAAGTGAATATGTATCGGCCGAGTGTGTATATGAATATCGCAGGGAAGTCTTTTTATGAGTAAAGGTATTTCGATGTAGTTTTACGGATGTAATATCTGATAAAGTAAGAATATCGATCAAGAAGACTTGAACGATCAAGAACAAGGATTTATCGAATTAGACCTATAATTCGATAAGTGATTTCTTCTCAAGACCTATTGAGAATCGATCAATTAATACTCAAAACGCCGCCGAATAAAAAATCAAGAGTTTGATAAAAGTCATTTATCAAGGATAGAAACACCAGGTGTATTCTTATTACAACATTCAATTTTTTATACAAAGCTTATGAAGGACTACTTATAGGAGAACTTAGTCGCCCTAAAACAACTAAAGAAAATAATTCAAAGATTACAAAATCTTTGAATAATCAAAACAAATTAAATAAAATACAAAAAGGGAACATAAATCACAAAATATGGGAACACAATCCCTAAAAAGAGTAAGGAAAGAAAAAGGGAAGACAAACAATACACAAAAGTGTATAAAATAAGAGGGGCTGGCTTCCGGACACGGGCCGTGTCGATGGACACGGCCGCGGCTGCATGTGCCATGTTCGGCAGGACTCAACCGTGTTCGTCTGACACGGTCGGGCTGGTCGGCAGTTCGTTCGGCATTTTCTGGAGGGGTGTGACAAGGTCGTGTCCTGGGACACGGTCGAGCTCGGCAGCAGCCTCGCTCGCATTTTCCAAGGGTGTGACACGGCCGTGTCCTCGTGATACGATATCATTTATTCCAACAAGAAGAGTCAATAAAAATCGATGTCAACGATTTATTCAAAGTTGCATGACCATGCATCATCATACTTGGGCGAAAAGAACACGCGGATTGAGTTACATTATTAATCGGAACTGAGTTACGTAAACATGGCGACAAATTAACGCTGGAATCGGCCCAAATCATAGGGGAATCGGCCGAATCACTCCAAGACTCGATACGAATTACGTAAGTAATGCGATGAAATACAACTAAGATTATTAGTCTTGACAATTATCAAAGTATTACTCGAAAATTACAAGGGGATGACCGAAAATAAATGGAATTCGCCGTGAGGTAGTAGTGTATACGGATTTCGATGTGTTTTATCGAACTAGACCTATAACTCGATAAAAGTAATCTCTTCCCAAGACCTATTGAGAATTGATCAAGTTAAAATCTCGAGACGCGTCGAAACAATAACTAAAGTTTGTTGAACTCATTCAACGTATATTTCAAAGAAATACAAGGTTTATTACTTTCAAGATGATTTACAAATACAACGAGCACTACTATATATAGTAGTTTCCAACCGTAAGAAAATACAACAAAACGAGAAAACGAAACTTCCTAGTAACATCCTAATCGGCTGAAAATATCCAAGTAGATACCAAGCATCTCGATTTTATGTTGATTGAGACATGAAGAGATCTTCTACTATATTAAGGTGATGGTGACATGAAGAAGATCCTTGATGAAAGTCTTCACAAATTGTCCTTTCTTGCAAGCTTCAAATCGCCGAATATACCAAGTGATTAGGAGGATTTTGTATGATATCAACCTCTTTGGAATTATATAGGTGATTATGACATGAGGGACAAGGACATGAAGGATGAAAGTCTTCTTCAAATCTTGTTGTTTCGCCGCTTGTTATCATGGTGGGGAAGGAAAATATCTTCATTATCTTGTCAAAGATATGAAGTCAAGTGAGGTCCCTTTCAAGTATGTCTTGGCCGACTTTCATGCTTTCGACCGATTCCGCCGAAGTTTTACGTTACTCCTATTCCGATTAACAACGAACTCCAATCCGCGTGATTCTTTCTCCCAAGTATAATGATGCATGGCCATGCGAATTTGCATCGCCGTGATGTCGATTTTTATTGGAGCTTCTTCGATTGGAATATAAGATGATACGAATTACGTAAGTAATACGTATAAAATACAACGGAAGTTTAACAAGTATCAAAGTAACACTTGAAGATTACTAAGGGTGGCCGAGTTTGAATGGTGTTCGGCCGTGAGGTAGTAGTGTATACGGATTTTGATGTGTTTTATCGAACTAGACCTATAACTCGATAAAAGGTAATCTCTTCCCAAGACCTATTGAGAATTGATCAAGCTAAAATCTCGAGACACGCCGAAACAATAATTCAAGGTTTGTTGAACTCGCTCAACGATATTTCAAAGAAATACAAGGTTTATTACTTTCAAGATATCTTACAATCACCAAATGGACTACTATATATAGTAGTATACAAGGATAATGATACAAAACAACAAGAAAAAACGAAAATGCAAGTCTCCATCCCTTAGCATGTTCGGCCGATTCTTCAAGGTGGGGAAGGAGGAGATCTTCTTGATTTGGCAAGATATGAAGACTTTTGATGATTCCCTTTCATCATGCTTGGGCCGCAAATTTCAAAGGGTGGGGAAGGATATCTTCACAAATTTGAATAAGATAAAAGTTTTGGTGATTTTGCCATAAAAAAAGGATGCTTGACAAATCTTCAAGCTTTTAGACCAATCGGCCGAACATCCATGTTTCGGGCCGATTCCGATGTTAATTCCACGCCATATTTACGTAACTCCGGTTCCGATTAACAACGTAACTCCAATCCGCGTATTCTTTCTCCCAAGTATAATGATGCATGGCTATGCGTATCGTCATGGACGCCGATTTTATTGAGCTTCTTCGATTCGAATATTAGATATCGTATCATTCCTCCTTCTTTGAAAGGAATTGACCTCAATTCCGTAATGCCATCGTCGCCAAGGTAAGGCGAGAGATCACCTACGTTGAAAGTCGCATGTACTCCGTATTCGCCCTAAGTTCGACTTTGTATGCGTTGTCGCTCACTTTTCCACAATTTTGTACGGACCTGCTCTCAGATCAATTTGTTCTTCCGCTTACTGGGAATCTTTCTTTTCTCAAATGTATCCAAACTAAGTCGCCAACATCAAATAATCTCGCTTTTTTATTTTTGTTCGACTTCCGCTTGTAAATTTCATTCACTTCTTTAATCCGCTCCCGTATCTTTTCATGTAACTTCATCATTGATTCGAGTTTTGCTTCATGCCTTTGTGAACCAATTCGCTGCTCGGCAAGGGAATCAAGTCCAATGGCAAGTGCGGATTTAATCCGTATACTACTTCAAAAGGTGAATGGGCCGTGGCATAACCGGTGATCGGTTGTATGCGAATTCCGCATGAGCAAGTTTAACGTCCCAATCCTTTTGTGTTTTATTCACCAATCCTCGCAATAATGCTCCCAAGGTTCGATTCGCCACCTCGGTCCATCCATCGGTTTGTGGGTGATGTGAAGTATCAATAGGAGTTTAGTGCCCACTTTTCTCCACAAAGTATTCCGTAAGTAACTCGTAAATTTGGAATCTCGATCCGACACGATAGTTTTTGGAACTCCGTGTAAACGAACTATTTCCTAAGTACAAGTCCGCCACATTGCCAGATCACCTGGCTTTGTGGCATGCTATAAAGTGAGCCATTTTCAAAAACTTGACGACCACCATGATCGAAGTTTTTGCCTCGCTGAGTACGAGGTAAGGCCACAATAAAATCCATCGAGACATCCTCCCATGGTCGTGAATTCGTATTGGCAACGGCATGTATGTACTGACTTGAACGAACTTTTCATCATATGACAAGTGACGATTTACTCACGATTGTGCTCACGCCACCATACATCTTTGGCCAAAAGAAATGTTCTTTCAAAGACTTCTACAGCCTTGGTCGAGCCAAGTGACCGGCTAGTTCTCCTCCGTGCGCCTCCAACCAAGAATTTCGAATCAGATGTCTCACAAGACACATAATTTATTTCCTGAAAAGAAAGCCATCTTGTAAGACAAATTCTCAGACGGGTCGCTTTTACAACGGTTAAAAATTTCCCGAAGTCCAAATCGTCGTAATGATTTTTCAAAGTCTCGAACCCCAATAAACGAACATCTAGAATCGACCAGAAGGCATACCGTCTTGATAGTGCATCCGCCACTATATTACTCTTCCCGTCTTTGTACTTGGATGAAAAGTGAAAAGATTGTAAAAATTCCACCCATTTTGCATGTCTCGGCTTAGCTTACTTTGTCCGTTGATGTATTTCAACGACTCGTGATCCGAATGCGCACGAAATGTTTCGAACGTAGATAATGACTCCAATGATCGAGTGCTCTCACGATAGCATAGAACTCCTTGTCGTAAGTACAATAATTCACTCGGCGCCACTTAGTTTCTCCGAAAATAGGCGATGGGACGGCCTTTTGAATAAGCACCGCCCGATTCCAACTCCGCTAGCCGCATTCCACCTCAAACGGTTGTGAAAATCGGTAACGCTAAAAATCGGGCGCTTCACATAATTTTCCCTTTAAATTTTCAAAAGCCTTTGGGCCGCCTGCTCCATGCAAAGGTTCCTTTTAGACACTCCGCGGATCTGGATCGAGATGGTGCTAAAGTCCCGTATGAATCGCTTCAAAAGAAGTGAGGCCATGAAATGATCGCATTCTCCGTGATCGCCTTTGGGGTCGGCCATGACTTGATTGCCGCGATCTTTTCTTGGTCGATCAAACTCCGTCTTTGAAAACAACATAGCCGAGAAAGACAAGACTTCGACTAGGAAAGTACACTTCTCCCGCTTCATAAAGTTTCGCTCCTTAGCGCCTCAAATACGTGCCGTAAATGTTCGAGATGTTCCTCTAAGGATCGATCAGAGATCAAAATGTCGTCTAGGTATACGACAACAAACTTTCCCAAGAAAGGTTTGAGAACCTCGCTCATCAACCTCATAAAAGTGCTCTGGCGTTAGGAGGCCGAATGGCATCACAACCCATTCGTAAAGTCCATTCTTTGTTTTAAACGCCGCTTTCCATTCGTCTCCTCTCGCATGCGAATTTGATGGTATCCGCCTCCGTAAATCAACTTTGGAAAATATAACCGAGCCATGTAACTCGCCCAACATGTCGCCTAGTCTCTGGATGGGGAACCGATACTTGACGGTGATGTTATTCACGGCTCTGTCAATACACATTCGCCATGATCCGTCTTTTTTGGTACAAGTAGAATCGAACCGCATTACCTGACTTAAACTTTCTGACATATCCGTGATTCATGAGTTCATCAATTTGACGTTGTAGTTCTTCGTTTCTTTGGGATTACAACGATACGCCGCTTTGTTCGAATGGAGCTCCTGTATAAGATCAATTTGGTGTTCAATTCCGCTGGATAGTGGTAATCCTACCGCAAGTCTTCTGAAATACATCCAAGAACTCGTAATAGTGCATCTATCTCTTCTTCGTGGTGTGATTTGGTGGCAAGATTTCGACTTCTTTGATCATCATCAAATAAACACGTTCGCCATCACAATGGCGTGTTCGACTTCTTTCTCGCTTGCAAACATCGTAAGTTTCCTGGTCCTTCGACTTTTGAACTCATCGTCCGGATAGCTTGAGGTGACATAGGTTTAAGAACAATTTTTTTACCTTTGTCACGTAACTCATACTCGTACTCCTCCCTCGATGTAGTACGTCCCGATCAAATAACCAAGGTCTTCCTAATAACACGTGACATGCGTCCATCTGCAATACATCGCATGTAATATCATCACCATACGAACCCATGGTGAGTCCGACCTTCACTTGTCTTGACACTTTCACTTTGTTTCCATCATCGAGCCAATGGAGTGCATACGGCTTGATGGGCCGTGGGTGATCAAACCGAAGTTTTGAGACCATCTCGCTGATGACACGCTTGATAACTTCTACCGTCAATGATCAAGCTACACCATTTATCTCCGACACGACACTTCGTGTGGAAGATTTGGTCTCGTTGTTCTTCGTCACTGGGCTGCCTTCGCTTGTAACATGCGAAGGACGAGGTTCGTGTCATAGTTCGGGGCATCGTATTGACTCGCACTCTTCTTCTTCTTCACTTTCTAAGTTAAAAACGCCTCCAATTTTTTCTTCTTCGGCTAGTAATTCTTCCATGCGGCTATGGCTTCGTAACGTCACAATTCTCCGCTTTGGACAAGCACTTTGATAGTGTCCAAATCCTTGACATTTGAAACACCCCACTTTAGATGCTTGTTTCTTTGGGGGTGATAGGAGTTTTTCAATGGTAGTAACGGTCAAGTTTGTGGTGACAAGCTTGAGACGAGCTAGAACTCGCGCCAAAGTTGGTATTTCCGTATTTAGATGGGAATTCGGGTTTAGAAAGTTTTGCTTTGTTTTGATTTTCCAACTTTATGCAAAGCCCGCATAAAGTATCAAAATCGGATAGGGGTAGAGTTCCACTAATTAGCAATATTTTTGTTCAAACCTCGTAGAAACGGGACATCCGCAATTCTTCGCTTCTTCAAGTTCTCCCATCAAGGATAAGTTTTCAAACTCCTCGATGTACTCGACACTTAGCTTCCTTGCGTGAGTTCAAATTTTTCGATACAAGCTTAACTTGTGTGTAGTCCTGACATATCTTTTCGTAGTTTCTTTTTTAGAGAATCCCACGAACGTATCTTCTCTTTTCCGCACGAACTCTTTGTGTCTTCATTCGCTCAAACCAAAGGGAAGCTCCTTTCCAAGTTTGAGAATCGCATACTTGCAACGCACTGCCATTGAGATCCTTGAACTCAAACATTCGCTCAATTTTTCTTTCCCACTACAAATAAACCTCGGGATCGTGCCGCCTACGAACTCCTAAGTTCGCTTGTCTTGTATTCATCAGCATGTCGTGGTGCATGCATGGTGTCGATCCTCGCCGTGTTTGGATTATGGGCTCTGCAAGCCACGAAGAACGCCACGTAGTTGTGCTACTTCTTCATCGGTGAATGCCATCTTCTTGAGTAACGCTGAGAACCGTGAGACAAATGGCTCGATACTACTTATGATACGAACTACGAAGTAATACGATAAAATACAACGGAAGTTTAACAAGTATCAAAGTAACACTTGAAAATTACTAAGGGTGGCCGAGTTTGATTGGTGTTCGGCCGTGAGGTAGTAGTGTATACGGATTTTGATGTGTTTTATCGAACTAGACCTATATCTCGATAAAAGGTATTCTCTTCCCAAGACCTATTTAGAATTGATCAAGTTAAAATATCGAGACACGTCAAACAATAATTCAAGGTTTGTTGAACTCGTTTCAACGATATTTCAAAGAAATACAAGGTTTATTACTTTCAAGATATCTTACAATCACTAAACGGACTACTATATATAGTAGTATACAAGGATAATGATACAAAAACAACAAGAAAAAACGAAAATGCAAGTCTCCATCCCTTAGCATGTTCGGCCGATTCTTCAAGGTGGGGAAGGAGGAGATCTTCTTGATTTGGCAAGATATGAAGACTTTGATGATTCCCTTTCATCATGCTTGGGCCGCAAATTTCAAAGGGTGGGGAAGGATATCTTCACAAATTTGAATAAGATAAAAGTTTTGGTGATTTTGCCATAAAAAAGGATGCTTGACAAATCTTCAAGCTTTGTGGACCAATCGGCCGAACATCCATGTTTCGGCCGATTCCATGTTAATTCCATCGCCATATTTACGTAACTCCTGCTCCGATTAACAACGTAATTCCAATCCGCGTATTCTTTCTCCTAAGTATAATGATGCATGGCTACGCGATCGCCGTGGACGCCGATTTTTATCGAGCTTCTTCGATTGGAATATTAGATATCGTATCATTAGATATCGATCATTCTCCTTCTTTGAAAGGAATTGACCTCAATTCCGTAATGCCATCGTCGCCAAGGTAAGGCGAGAGATCACCTACGTTGAATGTCGCGGTACTCCGTATTCACCCTAAGTTCGACTTTGTATGCGTTGTCATTCACTTTTCCCATTAATTTTGTACCCGACTCTTCGCCCTCGGCATCAATTTGTTCTTCCGCTTGTTTCGGAATCTTTCTTTTCTCAAATGTATCCAAACCAAGTCGCCAACATCAAATAATCTCGCTTTTATTTTTGTTCGACTTCCGCTTGTAAATTTCATTCACTTCTTTAATCCGCTCTCGTATCTTTTCATGTAACTTCATCATTCATTCGAGTTTTGATTCGCGCCTTTGTGAACCAATTCGTTTCGGCAAGGGAATCAAATCCAATGGCATGTGCGGATTTATTCTCAGTATACTACTTCAAAAGATGAATGGCCGTGGCATAACCGGTGATCGGTTGTATGCGATTCCGCATGAGCAAGTTTAACGTCCCAATCCTTTTGTGTTTTATTCACCAATCCTCGCAATAACGCCTCCCAAGGTTCGATTAGTCACCTTGGCCTCGTCCATCGGCTTGTGGGTGATGTGAAGTAATCGAATAGGAGTTTAGTAACCACTTTTCTCCATAAAGTATTCCGTATAACTCAGAATTTGGAATCTCGATCCGACACGATAGTTTTGAACTCCGTAAACGAACTATTTCGAAGCAAGTCCGCCACATTGCTTGCATCACCCGCTTTGTGGGCATGCTATAAAGTGAGCCATTTTCAAAACGGTCGATTTGACCACTACGATCGAAGTCTTTGCCTCGCTGAGTACGAGGTAAAGCCACAATAAAATCCATCGAGACATCCTCCATGGTCGAATTCGTATTGGCAACGGCATGTATGTACTGACTTGAACGAATCTTTTCATCATGTGACAAGTGACGATTTATCACGATCGTGCTCACGCCACCATACATCTTGGCCGTAAGAAATGTTCTTTCAAGACTTCTACAGCCTTGCCGAGCCGAAATGACTCTGGGCTAGTCCTCCTCCGTGCGCCTCCCGAACTAGCAATTCCCGAATCAGATGTCTCGCACACATAATTTATTTCCCTTGAAAAGAAAGCCATCCTCAGAAACAAATTCCTCGTACGGGGCCGCTTTTGCAATGGTTAAAATTTCCAAGTCCAAATCGCCGTAATGATCTTTCAAAGTCTCGAATCCCAACAAACGAACATCTAGAATCGGCAGAAGGCATACCGTCTTGATAATGCATCCGCCACTATATTACTCTTCCCGCCTTGTACTTGGATGAAAAGTGAAAAGATTGTAGAAATTCCACCCATTTTGCATGTCTCGCTTAGCTTGCTTTGTCCGTTGATGTATTTCAACGACTCGTGATCCGAATGTAACACGAAATGTTTCGAACGTAAATAGTGACTCCAATGATCGAGTGCTCTCACGATAAAGATAGAAATCCTTGTCGTAAGTACAATAATTCACTCTAGCGCCACTTAATTTCTCCGAAAATAGGCGATGGGACGGCCTCTTTGAATAAGCACGCCCGATTCCAACTCGCTAAGGCCGCATTCCACCTCAAACGGTTGTGAAAAATCGTAACGCTCAAAATCGGGCGCTCACATAACTTTCCCTTTAATTTTCAAAAGCCTTTGGGCCGCCTGCTCCATGCAAAGGTTCCTTTTAGACACTCCGTGATCGGACCGAGATGGTGCTAAAGTCCCGTATGAATCGCGGAAAAGAAGCGAGGCCATGAAATGATCGCACTCCGTGATTGTCTTTGGGGTCGGCCACGACTTGATTGCCGCGATCTTTTCTTGGTCGACCGAAACTCCTTCCTTCAAACAACATAGCCGAGAAAGACAAGACTCTCGACTAGGAAAGTACACTTCTCCCGCTTTCCATAAAGTTTCTGCTCCTTTAGCGTTTCAAATACGTGCCGCAAATGTTCGAGATGTTCCTCTAAGGATCGATCAGATCAAGATGTCGCCTAAGTATACGACAACAAACTTTCCCAAGAAAGGTTTGAGAACCCTGCTCATCAACCTCATAAAAGTGCTCGGGCGTTTGTGAGGCCGAATGGCATCACAACCCATTCGTGAAGTCCATTTTTTGTTTTAAATCGCCGCTTTCCATTCGTCTCCTCTCGCATGGATTTGATGGTATCCGCTCCGAAATCAACTTTGGAAAATATAACCGAGCCATGTAACTTTCGTCCAACATGTCGCCTAGTCTCGGATGGGGAACCGATACTTGACGGTGATGTTATTCATGGCTCTACCGTCAATACATTCGCCATGATCCGCTTTTTTTGGTACAAGTAGAATCGAACCGCATACCTGACTTAAACTTTCTCGACATATCCGTGATTCATGAGTTCATCAATTTGACGTAGCTCTTTGGTTTCTTCTTGATTACAACGATACGCCGCTTTGTTCGTAATGGAGCTCCTGTGATAAGATCAACTGTGTTCAATTCCGCGATAGGTGGTAATCCGACCGCAAGTCTTCTGGAAATACATCCGCGAACTCGTAATGTTGTATCTATCTTTCTTCGTGGTGTGATTTGGTGGCAAGATTTCGACTTCCTTGATCATCATCAACAAACACGTTCGCCATCGTCAATGGCGTGTTCGACTTCTTTCTCGCTTGCAAACATCAAGTTTCGGTCCTTCACTTTTTCGAACTCATCAGTCCTGATAGCTTGAGGTGACATAGGTTTAAGAACAATTTTTTACCTGTCATACGTAACTCATACTGCTACATTCCTCCCTCGATGTAGTATGCTGTCCTTGATCAAATAACCAAGGTCTTCCTAATAACACGTGACATGCGTCCATCGCAGTAGTACATCGCATGTAATATCATCACCATACGAACCCATGGGTGAGTCCGACTTTCACTTGCCTTGATACTTTCTACCTTGTTTCCATCATCGAGCCAACGGAGTGCATACGGTTGATGGGCCGGTGGTGATCAAACCGAGCTTTTGAGACCATCTCACTCGATGCCACGCTTGTAGCAACTTCCACTGCCAATGATCAAGCTACACCATTTATCTCCAACACGACACTTTGTGTGGAAGATTTGGTCTCGTTGTTCTTCGTCACTGGGAGCTGCCTTCTGCTTTGTAGTTACGGCGACACGAGGCTCGTGGTCAGCAGCCTTCGGCAGATCGGTATGCCTCGTGATTCTTCTTTCTTCTTCAAGGCCTTTCTAAGTTAAAAACGCCTCCAATTCTTTCTTCTTCGGCTAGTAAATTCTTCTCGCGACTATGGCTTCTTCGTAACGCCACAATTCTCCGCGATTTGGACAAGTAATTTGATGTTGTCCAAATCCTCATACTCTGAAACACCTGACTTTTAGATAGCTTGTTTTTCTGGGGGTGATAGAGTTTTTCGAATGGTGTAACGGTCGGGTTTAGGTGATAGCTTTTGGAAACGAGCTAGAACTCGCGCTAAAAATTGGTATTTCCGTCATTTTAATGTGGTCTCTATTAAAGTTTTGTTTTGTTTTGAATTTCCAACATTATTCAAAGTCCGTATAAAGTATCAAAGCTCTTAATAGCAGAGTCTCCAACAATTAGCAATATTTCTTGTTCAAACCTCTCGTGAGTATGGACATCCGCACCGTCTTCAAGTTCTCCCATCAAGGATAAGTTTTCAAACTCTCGATGTACCTCGACACTTAGCTTCTTGCGTGAGGTCAAATTTTTCGATACAAGCTAACTTGTGTGTACTGGACATATCTTTTTCGTAGTTTCTTTAGAGAACTTATCAACGTATCTTCTCTTCTTTTTCCTACATCGAACTCTTTTGTGTCTTCATTCGCCTCAAACCAAAGGGAAGCCTTCCAAGTTTGAGAACTGTGATACTTGCAACGTACTCCGCTATTGGAGATCCTTGAACTCAAACATCTGCTCAATTTTTCTTTCCACTCCAAATAAACTCGGATCTATGTCGCCTAATAACTCCGTGGGTCTTGTCTTGTATTCATCGCATGTCGTGGGTGCAATGACAAGGTCGTGATCCCCTCGCTGCATGGACTTTGGCTCCTAGAAGTCGCTAAGAACGCTACGTAGTTGTGCTACTTACCTGCGGAATGCCATCTTCTTGAGTAACGCCAGAATCGTGAGACAAAATGTCTCTCGAGCACACTGAGGATACGACTACGTAAGTAATGCGATAAAGAAATACAACTAAGATTATTACGCGTCTTCTTTACAATTATCAAAGCATTACTCAAAAATTACAAGGGGATGACCGAAAATAAATGGAATTCGCCGTGAGGTAGTAGTGTATAATGATTGACGGTTTTATCGAACTAATTCTTATAACTCGATAAAAGTAGAATTCTTCCTGTGTTAATTTGCTGAGAATTGACTGCTAAAATCTCGGTGACGCTAATAAACACACCAAAGCTTTGGTTTAACTCATTCAACGACATTTCCAAAGAAATACAAGGTTTATTACTTCTCAAGATGATTTCATAAATACACCCAGTGACTACTATATATAAGAGTTCCAACCGTAGCGTTAAAATACAATAAAACGAAAACGAAACTTCCTAAGTGAATATCCTAATCGGGCCGAAAATATCCAAGTAGATACCAAGCATCTGGATTTTATGTTGATTGAGACACAGATAATTTGATTTTATTAAGGTGATGGTGACATGAAGAAGATCTCCATTTAAAGTCTTCGTTAAATCTGGTTCTTTTCGCAAGCTTCAAATCTACAATATTTCAAGTGATTAGAGGATTTTTATGATATCAACCTCTTTAATTATATAGGTGATTATGACATGAGGGACAAGGACATGAAGGATGGAAAGCTTCCTCAAATCTTGTTGTTTCTCGGCCGCTTGTTATCATGCATAATAAAATATCTTCACATCTCACAAAGATACTTAAGTCAAGTGAGGTCCCTTTCAAGCATGTCTTGGCCGAATTTTCATGCTTTTAATTTATCTGGTTGCCGAGTTTTACGTTACTCCGTTCCGATTAACAACGAACTCCAATCCGCGTATTCTTCTCCTAAGTATAATGATGTATGGCTATGCGACTTCAGATCATGGGATGTCTATTTTATCGAGCTTCTTCGATTGGAATATTAGATATCGACAAAGACACATGAAAGATTTGTCTAGTATTTTTTTCTTCATCTTCATATCTTGTCCAAAATAAAGATCCATTCTACCTTTGAAGAAATTTTCTACCAAAGCATTGAAAAAGACCTTCAAAGTCTTCAGTATCTTATACAAAGATACAGACTCTCCTCCCCACTCATCAAGAAATCGCCAAAGTATATTGAAAGGGGACTCCTCTCCAAGTCTTCATCTTATACAAGATATTGACAGATCTCCCTCCTCCCCACCATCAAGAATCTACCAAGCATGCTTTGATGGAGACTTGTATTTTCGCTTTTTCGTTTTTATTCCCTTATCTTTGAAATACTAATATATATAGTAGTTCCTCAGATTTGTAATCATCTTGAGTATTAATAACATTGTATTTCTCTTTTGAAATATATGCTTGAACGAGTTCAACAGTATCCTTACATATTTCACGCCTCGAATTATAACTCATCAATTCTCACATAGCCTTTATGGTGATTATCTTTAATGAGTTATAGGTCTAATTCCTAGTAACACATTCAAATCCATACACTATCCTACCTCACTATTAAATCAGATAATTTCTACTTTCACCACCTTTTATTTTGTCAGACGATAAGTCATTACTGCTCTAATTGTCAGACGTGAGCGTGCCTTGCAATGGCGATGGATCAATGTTGCCATTGCCTCGGAACGCCGTAGCGGCGTGATTCATTTTACCGAAAGTGTTGTTCGATACCGTACGGAAAGAGTCTTCATTGCATTTCAGAGAGAATTATCATAAGTGTTATCAGAGACATGTGTCTCACGTTGCTCGACGTTACTCAAGAAGATGGCATTCACCGATGAAGAAGTAAAGACAACTATTTGACGTTCTTCATGGCTTACTCTGAGCCTCAAATCCATGCACGCATTTAGGATACTATACCATGCATGCACCACGCATATGTCAAGGAATACAAGACAAGCGAACTTCCTGAGTTCGAGGCTGCAAGACCGATCCCAGGTTTATTTGAGTGGAACTAAAATTGAACGTAATGTTTGAGTTCAAGGATCTCATGACGCAGGTACGCATGCAAGTACGCGATTCTCAAACTTGAAAGGAGCTCTTTGCTCGACCTAATGAAGGCACAACGAGTTCTGCGGCCGGTAAGGAAAAGATACGCTCGTGGGAATTCCCTAAAAAGAAACTACGAAGAGATATGTCCCGACTACACACAAGTTGAGCTTCAGACGAAAAATTTCCGACCTCACGCAAGGAAAAGCTAAGTAGATAGACACATCCAGAGTTTGAAAACTTATCCTTGATGGAGACTTGAAGAAAAGCGAAGAATTACTGATGTCTCGCTTCCTACGAGGTCAATAAAAATATCAGCTTAACTCGTGAACTCTACCCTATTCCGACTTTGATACTTTATGGACTTTGCACAGTTGGAACTCAAAATAATAAAATTCTTCTAAACCTGGTTCCCACCTAAATTCGGAATACTCAACTTTGGCACGAGTTCTAGCTCGCTTCCAAAACCGGTACAACAAGTCCACCTGCTACTACTTCATTCCAAAACTCCTATCACACCAAAAAGAAACAAGCTTATCTAAAGTTCCTGTTTAAAATGTCAAGGATTTGACACTAGTCAAAGTGAGCTGTCTGACTGAGAATAAGTGATTTACGAGAAGGCCATAGCCGGCCTGGTGCTAATTACTACCAAGAAGAAAAGAATCGAGACGTCTTTAACTTGAAGCCGATCAAGAAGAAGAAGATCGCGAGGTATACGATGTTCTAACTATGACACGAACTCTACTCTTCGCATGTTACAAACAAAGGCGACCTTATGACATAACAACGAGATCAAATCTTTCTACACGGCGTCGGCTCGAAATAAAATGGTGTAGCTTGATCATTGACGTTGGTGGAAGTTGTACAAACGCAGCATCAAGCGAGATGGTCTCAAGCTCCTGACCACCACCACTACCATCCAAAGCCGTATGCACTCCATCGCTCCGAAGGATGGGAAATAAGGTGGTGCATCAAGACAAGTGAAGGCCTGACTCACCATGGGTTCGTATGGTGATGATATTACATGGCGTACTCACCGATGGATGGCCAAGTCACGGCTGTTGGGAAGACCTGGTTATCTGGACGGACGTACTAAATCGAGGAGGAGCAATGAGTATGAGTTACGTGACAAAGGTAAAATTGTTCTAAACCATGTCACCTCAAGCTATCCAACGATGAGTTCAAAAAGTCGGAGGGTCAAGCTCACGGCGTTTGAAACGAAAAGAGTCGGAACAATACGTATCGACGACGCGACCAGGTTTTATTCGATGACGCATCGTTATTCAAACCTTGCTACCAAACCGCCAACGCACGATTAGAGATGTATACACCATTACACGAGTTCGCGATGTATTTCCCTTTAAGACTCTGCTTCTGGATTACTACCTATCCGGTGAATCGAACACCAAATTGATTCTATACAGAGCCCATTACCGAACAAAGCGGCGATCGTCGTAATCCCGGGGAAGAAACCAAAGAGCTACAAATCGCCAAATTGATGAGCTTTCATGAGTCACTGATATGTCCGAGAGTTTAAGTCCGTGCTGCCTCCGGCCTCTACTTGTACCAAAAAAGGACTTGATCATGGCGAATGTGCATCACGACAAGAGAGCCGTGAATAACATCACCGCTGCTACTTCCGCTCCCCATCCCAGACTCGACGACATGTTGTGGGACGCAGCCGCAGGCTCGGGTTATATTTTCAAAAGTTGATTTACTTGAGCAGATACCATCAAATTCCGTATGCTAGAGGGAGACGAATGGAAGACGGCATTTAAAACAAAGAAAACGGACTTTGGCGAATGGGTTTGGGTGGATGCCATTCACCTCACTTCAATGCCCCGAAAGACTTCCTCTAAGGAGGTTGATGAATCCAGACTCTCAAACCTTCTTTGGAAAGCTCATGTCGCATACTTGTATTTCCATTTTAATCTACACAATACCCCAGAGGAGCATCTCGAACATTTGCGTACGTGTTCAAACTCTAAGGAAACAACTTTATGGAAAGCTGGAGAAGTGGGTACTTTTCTAGTCGAGTCTTGTCTTCTGGCCATGTCGCTTTCTAAAGAAGGAGTTTCGGTGGGATCAAGAGAAGATCGCTGCAATCAAGTCTCTGGCCGACACCAAAAACTATCACATGAGGTACGATCATTTCACGGCCTCATTTCTTTTACCGATTTATCTGATACTGACTTTAGTACCATCTCCGCTCCGATCAATGAGTGTCTTAAAAAGGGAATCCTTGCATTAACGAGGTCACTTTAAAAGGCTTTTGAAAAATTAAAAGAAAAGTTATGAAGCACCAATTTTAATGTTACCCGATTTTTCGCAACCGCTTGAGGTGGAATGCGACGCTAGTGGACAAGAATCAAGGGCCTTATTCAAGTATACGCCCATCGCCATTTTTCAAAATTAAGTGGTGCTCGAAAGTTAATTATCGTATCACTTACAAGGAGTTCTATGCCATCGAGAGCACTTGATCACCGGAGTCACTATTTACG
>JAWKAU010000336.1:0-109000 GCA_033398695.1 Orobanche coerulescens
CTTGGCTGGAATGGCACCGATAAATGTGTTGTGTGTGATTTGTCCCTTAACTGTGATAATTTGATAAAGGTACGTGAGTCCTGTGGTTGCTCTGTGTATTGTAGCTCTGTGGTGTGTTGAGTTCGACCATATGGTCGAGTTGCAAAGATGTGCTCTCTGTTGTCGTTCTGTGAGACTGTTGTCATGGTAATGTTTGACACGGTGTAGTTTCTGTCGGGTTATTCTTGCGAGTAAGTGATGTGGATGAATTGGGTCGTGGACTCCGTGTTTGTAATTGGAATGTTATGATTGGGTCGTGGACCCCGTATTTTGTTATCGGAATCGTATTTTGAAATAAATGATTTTTGGGCGGCATCCCTAAGTGTTTCGAAAGGCTTGAAAATTTTTAAACCCCAAATGCTTTCAGAACTCCCGAGATCGTAAAATGTTTTGTAAGATGTAAAATGATTTCGTTCCTATCTTTCATAATTCAAACTGTTTTGATCAAGTGAATTATCTCGGGAATTATATTCATGATTTCTATGTTCTTGGAGTATGATATGTATGGCTTGTCCTTGTATTTATACTTGCACTAGCAAAACAGTGGAGTTTTGCTAACCCCCGAGTATTCGGGGGGTGGATGTCTGTTTTGCGTCCAGGTACTTGCAGGTTGCTGGGGAGCAATTCACAGGATCGTTACGAAGGATGATGGAAGATGGCGATACTAATCACATGTAGACCGGTGTTGAGTATTTGGTGATGTCTTGTTTTGTCCTTCCGTTGTGTTTATTTTTCCCTATGTTGGAACGTTGATTTATGTTAACCCCTGCGTGGGTATGAGTTACGAGAAAGAGTAATGTATGGTTGATGTGTATGTTGTGGTAAAAGACCAAATTGGTCTAATGGTCTGTTATTTACCCATGTCGGTATGTATTGTATTGTGGTGTTTCTGTATTTAGCCTGGTAGATCCTCATGGAGAGGGTCTACGGCGCTGGAACATTCCCGAGTGGTCTGGGGGTGTTACAGAATATGGTATCAGAGCTTAGGTTGCGGAAACCTAGGCTGTCGGGTCGAGTTTTGTGTTGTCGGGTCTTGTCTTGTCTTGTCTTGTCAGATTTTGTCTGGCTGAGTCGTGTCGCGACGCGTCGTCTGAGGTGTCGGTCGTGATTAGTATCGAGGTGCAGCCATCATCTTCGTGCGATCTGTGGATGTAAGTCTCCCTACTTTGTTGCGTCCCGTGTTATACGAGCTTGTGTGATTATATGTTATTATGTGGAGTTTAAATGTGCCTGGTGAATATGTACTCCATACTTGTTTGATTCTCGTATTGTACTAGAATGAAAAGTGATACCGGTGCATAAATGTGTGTATATATTGTGTGAATCGTTTTATTGAAGTAATGACTTGGTGTGATCCCGCAAGGAAAGTTTCTCAATGTGATATTTTTCCTCTTGCTTTGTAAGTTTTCAAAATTTGATTTTAAGAACCCAAATGAGGTCTACCAAAAACTTACTCGAAACGTGGCTCTTGCTTTCGACTTTTTGATTTCATGATCGTCGGTTCGGAGGTATGTATTGATGTTGGCATTATTGTTTGGTCAATAATGCTCAAAATTGTGACTAAGTTGGTGGTGTGAACGTTAAGTCGTCCTGAATGCACTTGTTGTGGGGATCCTCATTACTGAGAGGAAGGATTTCAGTTTTAGATGTTAATTATCTTTTAACGGCCGCTTGTGTGATAATGTAATTATGTGGACAGATAATGTTTACGTGTGAGTGGATTTGATGATAATGGATCGTATTTTGATAAAGTGGTAAATTATGTCTTTTGTGTGTGTGTTCGAAAACGCTTTTCTGAAAATTTTATAAACTTGAGCAAGTTGTGGAAAAAATTAAATTTCATAAAGTTTTAACGGTTAAGCAATCGGCGACTTCGTGTGGACTTTGAAAATCATTTAAAATTGGCGAGCCGGCCTTGAATTTTCTAAAGGAACCCCGACGGTATTGAAGGAGTCGTTTTAAAGTACCTCTGAACATTTTGTAAAATGTTACCGTCGTTGAATATTGTGTAGTGTTGAGAATATTTTTAAAAAGGATTTTTGACGTATTGTTGTATTTTCAAATAATTCGAGTACATGATTTCAGAAATCTTTCACACCATAAAAATTTCTATTTTCAAAAAACCAATACAATTTTTATCTTCAAAATTATATTGTGAAAGATAAAGAATCTTACTCAATTTAAACTTTAAACTCGGATTTAGAAAAGTTTTCTGTACTGAGTCAGTTATTGTGCATGACCTTGAATCACTCCAAAATGATGACGTGTGGTGGCATAGTGATTTTGATAGTGCCGGTTGTAAGGAAATATTATTTTGCAAATAATTTCAAATGAGACAGTTAAAGTCCGTTGTTTAAAATTTTTGACAAAAAGCCCGAGGTACCATAAACACTTTCAAAGTAATATTTTAAATAAACATGCAAATCCAAGGATTTTCAAATGATATCATGTAAAAGGATACCTCGTGGATCTTCTCATCGAGTTACTATTAGTTGTCTTATGTGATATGTAAAGCCGAGATGGCAATTTGGTATATTATTTTGTGATGTTGTACCATTGTATTGAGAGAGTATCCGCTTAATATGCCGAGGGGCAAAGGGCGCGGTCGTGACCACGGTACATGCAGTCATGGAGATTAGATGCGGGACCAAGAGAAGATTTTTGGGAAGGTTGCCATTCTAGCACTTCGTTCTCGTTGTTTAGGTTTCGGGGACGAAACCTCTTTTAAAAGTGATATGGTGTAATACCCATATCTTTCGCTTTCATTTTATTCGACTCTATCGACTCGTTTGCATTCGTCGATATTTTCTGGACTTTTTCTACTCTTCACTTTTGTTGTTTGAACAAGTTGCGGTGTTGTTCTGGGTTAATCCAATTGTCGTTGTGACTTTTTCCGAATTCGGTTCCGCTCTTGTGAATTTCATATGAATTCATATCTTGTCGTTTTCACCGGATCGTATATATTGTCTTGAGTCGAGCTGTGAACTATGGGGAGGCTATTCGATTTCCGTTATTCGTTACGATTCATACATGATTGATCGACTGTCATTGTCTCGATCGTTGCAATTCAATTGTTTGATTGTTCGGTTTCTGTTGATCTTGTTCCGTGATTGTTGAATGTTCAGACTTCGTCGTAATTCCCTTAAGTTCGGGAAATTAGTCTCGTTTACAATCTTCCAACCCTTGGGCGGTGGAATTCCGTATTTGTTCAACGACTGGCTCGCGTTTTGATTGATGTACCGTTGGGTTGGTCAATCATATCGATTTTCGTTCGTTGTGTTTTATGATTGTTCGGATAATTGACTTGACCATGTTATCAGTTTGATGACGCTTGTCACTTGTTGGTTTTATTATGTCTCTATCGGTGGCGTTGTGTTGGTCGTCGTGGAGCGTATTTTCACGCCGTATGTGTCTTTGCATTTCTTGCAGCATTTCGCCGTTGGGCGCGAGTTCTCGGTTTTCGTGTATCTCGTCGAGTTTTCCTGGTGCGGATATTGCTTCTCCCTACTTGTTTTAAGTTTCGGGATGAAACTTTTTTTAAGGAGGGTAGAATGTAATATCCGCAATTTTGAATTTCGGTAATTTTCTTTTTTCGGTGGAAGTGCGTTTTGACGACTCGCTCATGACCGTTTCGTCATTCCGAGAATGATTAATTCTGCACTTTTTGTCATCCGAGTTCGTTTCGGTATCGTTTTGTTGAGTTCCGAGCTTTTTAGCGACTTTTCCGCACTTGAGCTCGATTCTTGCGAATCTCGTCCGAAACTGTTGTTTCGAGTTTCTCGTAAGCTCATTTAATGTTATTATTCATGTTGCGAGCTTTGGTTCGGTGTTTCGATCACGTATCGTGATTTCCGGGCGTTTTGGGCCATTTTCGTAATTTCCCAAAGTTTGGGGTAATTACTTTCCGTTGTCGAATTTCGAGCCTTCGGGTAGTCGGAATCGTGTGTTCTATTAGTGCTCGGATTCGTCTTTTCGAGTACTTCGTAACCGTATCTTCGATTCGTACTCAGGTTCGGGTTTCGGGGTCGTTCGGGCCGTCGGAGTTGGTCCCGGCCGAGTCATGGCCGGGCATGCTCGGGCGAGCCACCGGTCGAGTAACGTGCGGTAGTGATCGGCGATTCGTCGTAAGGCGATTCGCGACGTAAGGCCCTGGCGTGCGTAACGCGTTACGGCATTTTCCAGCGATGAGTTCGGCCATGGCCGATTCGTCGTAAGCCATGGCGATTACGTACGTAACGGCGGCGATCGATCTATTTAAGGCCCAGTAGCGTATTTTTCACCCAGCTTCTTCATTCTTTTCCTTCCCGTCTGGCAGTGTGGGTGTGCATATCATGGAGATATGTTGTTGGACAATCAATCCATGAAGTTTTGGAGTTCATATCATCAATGATCAATCCTATAACATCCTCCAATCTACCGAATCGTGGTCGAGTTTCTTGCGAAGAAACCGAGTTGAACCCTTCCGCTCGTTGTCGTCTTCCTTTTCGATAGCATCGGGCGTTTGAAGCTTTCCGGTTGAGCCGTGTTCGTGGAATACTTGCGTGCGATTTCAAGGCAAGTATCTTGCCCATACTTTTCATGTTTCGTAGACGGAATCATTGATAAATGATTTTATGAGCAATTTGAATGTTTTAATGAACTTTTAAAAGGATCGGTATGTTCTCGACAATTGTTGTCTTTCAAAAGATAACTCGTATGCTTCATAGATTAATGTGCTTTTGGAATATGCGCGTTAGTTTCATATGTTGGAAGATTTTGATCATGTTTAGTGATGTTAGTAGGCCGAAATTATTTGCCGAGGATTGTGTACTGATATGTGTAAATGTTCGGCGAATATGGGACGTTTTGTGATATTTGTTGTTATTCCTTCGTAAGGAGGTTGTGGCGCTTGGTGTTGTTTGGTATTGGTAATTGCTTGTGATTGTGTGATATTAGTTGTGAGTATACGTCGACTAAGTGGCCATTCTAGCGAAGTACCTAGCATTTGTTTGCATATTCTAGTATTCGGATTATGGCTTCTCGTGGCGTTGTGGATGATATGTGTATGTTCACCTAGGGACGGTCTGACGAGACCTCTAGGGATACGTATTGCCGTGAGTGTGCGTATCACGAACTGTGGTTAACCACCCAGGGATGTCCGACGGGGCTCTGCGGGGTGCGACGGCCGTGAGTCTCGTACCAACGGTTAACTTTGAAATGTGTTGTTGGAGAACTGTGATTTTTGGCGCATATTTTGTCTGATTAGAATGGCAGTCCAAATGGTATCGTACTTGGCTGGAATGGCACCGATAAATGTGTTGTGTGTGATTTGTCCCTTAACTGTGATAATTTGATAAAGGTACGTGAGTCCTGTGGTTGCTCTGTGTATTGTAGCTCTGTGGTGTGTTGAGTTCGACCATATGGTCGAGTTGCAAAGATGTGCTCTCTGCCTGCTCGTTGTCATGGTAATGTTTGACACGGTGTAGTTTCTGTCGGGTTATTCTTGCGAGTAAGTGATGTGGATGAATTGGGTCGTGGACTCCGTGTTTGTAATTGGAATGTTATGATTGGGTCGTGGACCCCGTATTTTGTTATCGGAATCGTATTTTGAAATAAATGATTTTTGGGCGGCATCCCTAAGTGTTTCGAAAGGCTTGAAAATTTTTAAACCCCAAATGCTTTCAGAACTCCAGAGATTGTAAAATGTTTTGTAAGATGTAAAATGATTTCGTTCCTATCTTTCATAATTCAAACTGTTTTGATCAAGTGAATTATCTCGGGAATTATATTCATGATTTCTATGTTCTTGGAGTATGATATGTATGGCTTGTCCTTGTATTTATACTTGCACTAGCAAAACAGTGGAGTTTTGCTAACCCCCGAGTATTCGGGGGGTGGATGTCTGTTTTGCGTCCAGGTACTTGCAGGTTGCTGGGGAGCAATTCACAGGATCGTTACGAAGGATGATGGAAGATGGCGATACTAATCACATGTAGACCGGTGTTGAGTATTTGGTGATGTCTTGTTTTGTCCTTCCGTTGTGTTTATTTTTCCCTATGTTGGAACGTTGATTTATGTTAACCCCTGCGTGGGTATGAGTTACGAGAAAGAGTAATGTATGGTTGATGTGTATGTTGTGGTAAAAGACCAAATTGGTCTAATGGTCTGTTAATTACCCATGTTGGTATGTATTGTATTGTGGTGTTTCTGTATTTAGCCTGGTAGATCCTCATGGAGAGGGTCTACGGAGCTGTAATATTCCCGAGTGGTTTGGGGGTGTTACAGAATATGGTATCGGAGCTTAGGTTGCGGAAACCTAGGCTGTCGGGTCGAGTTTTGTGTTGTCGGGTCTTGTCTTGTCTTGTCTTGTCAGATTTTGTCTGGCTGAGTCGTGTCGCGACGCGTCGTCTGAGGTGTCGGTCGTGATTAGTATCGAGGTGCAGCCATCATCTTCGTGCGATCTGTGGATGTAAGTCTCCCTACTTTGTTGCGTCCCGTGTTATACGAGCTTGTGTGATTATATGTTATTATGTGGAGTTTAAATGTGCCTGGTGAATATGTACTCCATACTTGTTTGATTCTCGTATTGTACTAGAATGAAAAGTGATACCGGTGCATAAATGTGTGTATATATTGTGTGAATCGTTTTATTGAAGTAATGACTTGGTGTGATCCCGCAAGGAAAGTTTCTCAATGTGATATTTTTCCTCTTGCTTTGTAAGTTTTCAAAATTTGATTTTAAGAACCCAAATGAGGTCTACCAAAAACTTACTCGAAACGTGGCTCTTGCTTTCGACTTTTTGATTTCATGATTGTCGGTTCGGAGGTATGTATTGATGTTGGCATTATTGTTTGGTCAATAATGCTCAATATTGTGACTAAGTTGGTGGTGTGAACGTTAAGTCGTCCTGAATGCACTTGTTGTGGGGATCCTCATTACTGAGAGGAAGGATTTCAGTTTTAGATGTTAATTATCTTTTAACGGCCGCTTGTGTGATAATGTAATTATGTGGACAGATAATGTTTACGTGTGAGTGGATTTGATGATAATGGATCGTATTTTGATAAAGTGGTAAATTATGTCTTTTGTGTGTGTGTTCGAAAACGCTTTTCTGAAAATTTTATAAACTTGAGCAAGTTGTGGAAAAAATTAAATTTCATAAAGTTTTAACAGTTAAGCAATCGGCTTCGTGTGGACTTTGAAAATCGTTTAAAATTGGCGAGCCGGCCTTGAATTTTCTAAAGGAACCCCGACGGTATTGAAGGAGTCATTTTAAAGTACCTCTGAACATTTTGTAAAATGTTACCGTCGTTGATTATTGTGTAGTGTTGAGAAGATTTTTAAAAAGGATTTTTGACGTATTGTTGTATTTTCAAATAATTCGAGTACATGATTTCAGAAATCTTTCACACCATAAAAATTTCTATTTTCAAAAAACCAATACAATTTTTATCTTCAAAATTATATTGTGAAAGATAAAGAATCTTACTCGATTTAAACTTTAAACTCGGATTTAGAAAAGTTTTCAGATCTTGAGTCGATTATTGTGCATGACCTTGAATCACTCCAAAATGATGACGTGTGGTGGCATAGTGATTTTGATAGTGCCGGTTGTAAGGAAATATTATTTTGCAAATAATTTCAAATGAGACAGTTAAAGTCCGTTGTTTAAAATTTTTGACAAAAAGCCCGAGGTACCATAAACACTTTCAAAGTAATATTTTAAATAAACATGCAAATCCAAGGATTTTCAAATGATATCATGTAAAAGGATACCTCGTGGATCTTCTCATCGAGTTACTATTAGTTGTCTTATGTGATATGTAAAGCCGAGATGGCAATTTGGTATATTATTTTGTGATGCTGTACCATTGTATTGAGAGAGTATCCGCTTAATATGCCGAGGGGCAAAGGGCGCGGTCGTGACCACGGTACATGCAGTCATGGAGATTAGATGCGGGACCAAGAGAAGATTTTTGGGAAGGTTGCTATTCTAGCACTTCGTTCTCGTTGTTTAGGTTTCGGGGACGAAACCTCTTTTAAAAGTGATATGGTGTAATACCCATATCTTTCGTTTTCATTTTATTCGACTCTATCGACTCGTTTGCATTCGTCGATATTTTCTGGACTTTTTCTACTCTTCACTTTTGTTGTTTGAACAAGTTGCGGTGTTGTTCTGGGTTAATCCAATTGTCGTTGTGACTTTTTCCGAATTCGGTTCCGCTCTTGTGAATTTCATATGAATTCATATCTTGTCTTTTTCACCGGACCGTATATATTGTCTTGAGTCGAGCTGTGAACTATGGGGAGGCTATTCGATTTCCTTTATTCGTTACGATTCATACATGATTGATCGACTGTCATTGTCTCGATCGTTGCAATTCAATTGTTTGATTGTTCGGTTTCTGTTGATCTTGTTCCCTGATTGTTGAATGTTCAGACTTCGTCGTAATTCCCTTAAGTTCGGGAAATTAGTCTCGTTTACAATCTTCCAACCCTTGGGCGGTGGAATTCCGTATTTGTTCAACGACTGGCTCGCGTTTTGATTGATGTACCGTTGGGTTGGTCAATCATATCGATTTTCGTTCGTTGTGTTTTATGATTGTTCGGATAATTGACTTGACCATGTTATCAGTTTGATGACGCTTGTCACTTGTTGGTTTTATTATGTCTCTATCGGTGGCGTTGTGTTGGTCGTCGTGGAGCGTGTTTTCACGCCGTATGTGTCTTTGCGTTTCTTGCAGCATTTCGCCGTTGGGCGCGAGTTCTCGGTTTTCGTGTATCTCGTCGAGTTTTCCTGGTGGGGATATTGCTTCTCCCTACTTGTTTTAAGTTTCGGGACGAAACTTCTTTTAAGGAGGGTAGAATGTAATATCCGCAATTTCGAATTTCGGTAATTTTCTTTTTTCGGCGGAAGTGCGTTTTGACGACTCGCTCATGACCGTTTCGTCATTCCGAGAATGATTAATTCTGCACTTTTTGTCATCCGAGTTCGTTTCGGTATCGTTTTGTTGAGTTCCGAGCTTTTTAGCGACTTTTCCGCACTTGAGCTCGATTCTTGCGAATCTCGTCCGAAACTGTTGTTTCGAGTTTCTCGTAAGCTCATTTAATGTTATTATTCATGTTGCGAGCTTTGGTTCGGTGTTTCGATCACGTATCGTGATTTCCGGGCGTTTTGGGCCATTTTCGTAATTTCCCAAAGTTTGGGGTAATTACTTTCCGTTGTCGAATTTCGAGCCTTCGGGTAGTCGGAATCATGTGTTCTATTAGTGCTCGGATTCGTCTTTTCGAGTACTTCGTAACCGTATCTTCGATTCGTACTCAGGTTCGGGTTTCGGGGTCGTTCGGGCCGTCGGAGTTGGTCCCGGCCGAGTCATGGCCGGGCATGCTCGGGCCAGGCGATACGGCCGAGTAACGTGCGGTAGTGATCGGCGATTCGTCGTAAGGCGATTCGTCGTAAGGCCACGGCGTAACGCACGTAACGTTAGGCATTTTCCAGTGATGAGTTCGGCCATGGCGATTCGTCACGTAAGCCATGGCGATTACGTCGTAACGTAACGGCCGATCGGCCTATTTAAGGCCTGGTAGCGTATTTTTCACCCAGTTCTTCATTCTTTTCCTTCCCTTACGCGGCTGTGGGTGTGTATATCATGGAGAGATGTTGTTGGACAATCAATCCATGAAGTTTTGGAGTTCATATCATCAATGATCAATCCTATAACATCCTCTAATCTACCGAATCAGGGTCGAGTTTCTTGCGAAGAAACCGAGTTGAACCCTTCCGTTCGTTGTCGTCTTCCTTTTCGATAGCATCAGGCATTTCGAAGCTTTCCGGTTGAGCCGTGTTCGTCGGAATACTTGCGTGCCGATTTCAAGGCAAGTATCTTGCCCATACTTTTCATGTTTCGTAGACGGAATCATTGATAAATGATTTTATGAGCAATTTGAATGTTTTAATGAACTTTTAAAAGGATCGGTATGTTCTCGACAATTGTTGTCTTTCAAAAGATAACTCGTATGCTTCGTAGATTAATGTGCTTTTGGAATATGCGCGTTAGTTTCATATGTTGGAAGATTTTGATCATGTTTAGTGATGTTAGTAGGCCGAAATTATTTGCCGAGGATTGTGTACTGATATGTGTAAATGTTCGGCGAATATGGGACGTTTTGTGATATTTGTTGTTATTCCTTCGTAAGGAGGTTGTGGCGCTTGGTGTTGTTTGGTATTGGTAATTGCTTGTGATTGTGTGATATTAGTTGTGAGTATACGTCGACTAAGTGGCCATTCTAGCGAAGTACCTAGCATTTGTTTGCATATTCTAGTATTCGGATTATGGCTTCTCGTGGCGTTGTGGATGATATGTGTATGTTCACCTAGGGACGGTCTGACGAGACCTCTAGGGATACGTATTGCCGTGAGTGTGCGTATCACGAACTGTGGTTAACCACCCAGGGATGTCCGACGGGGCTCTGCGGGGTGCGACGGCCGTGAGTCTCGTACCAACGGTTAACTTTGAAATGTGTTGTTGGAGAACTGTGATTTTTGGCGCATATTTCGTCTGATTAGAATGGCAGTCCAAATGGTATCGTACTTGGATGGAATGGCACCGATAAATGTGTTGTGTGTGATTTGTCCCTTGACTGTGATAATTTGATAAAGGTACGTGAGTCCTGTGGTTGCTCTGTGTATTGTAGCTCTGTGGTGTGTTGAGTTCGACCGTATGGTCGAGTTGCAAAGATGTGCTCTCTGCTGTCGTTCTGTGAGACTGTTGTCATGGTAATGTTTGACACGGTGTAGTTTCCGTCGGGTTATTCTTGCGAGTAAGTGATGTGGATGAATTGGGTCGTGGACTCCGTGTTTGTAATTGGAATGTTATGATTGGGTCGTGGACCCCGTATTTTGTTATCGGAATCGTATTTTGAAATAAATGATTTTTGGGCGGCGTCCCTAAGTGTTTCGAAAGGCTTGAAAATTTTTAAACCCCAAATGCTTTCAGAACTCCCGAGATCGTAAAATGTTTTGTAAGATGTAAAATGATTTCGTTCCTATCTTTCATAATTCAAACTGTTTTGATCAAGTGAATTATCTCGGGAATTATATTCATGATTTCTATGTTCTTGGAGTATGATATGTATGGCTTGTCCTTGTATTTATACTTGCACTAGCAAAACAGTGGAGTTTTGCTAACCCCCGAGTATTCGGGGGGTGGATGTCTGTTTTGCGTCCAGGTACTTGCAGGTTGCTGGGGAGCAATTCACAGGATCGTTACGAAGGATGATGGAAGATGGTGATACTAATCACATGTAGACCGGTGTTGAGTATTTGGTGATGTCTTGTTTTGTCCTTCCGTTGTGTTAATTTTTCCCTATGTGGGAACGTTGATTTATGTTAACCCCTGCGTGGGTATGAGTTACGAGAAAGAGTAATGTATGGTTGATGTGTATGTTGTGGTAAAAGACCAAATTGGTCTAATGGTCTGTTAATTACCCATGTCGGTATGTATTGTATTGTGGTGTTTCTGTATTTAGCCTGGTAGATCCTCATGGAGAGGGTCTACGGCGCTGTAATATTCCCGAGTGGTTTGGGGGTGTTACAAATACAGTTCAACAGTTGACAGGGAGGACACACTGAAAGGTACACGATGGTCACTACGATCGAGAAATACACCAAAAATGAAAATACAAGGGAAAGAAAAAATGCGGATATTACACATCCCACCTCTCACAGAGGGCTAACACAACAAATGTGTGGAAGATGACTCAACACTCACACCGCCAATTCGGTCATACTCGGGAGCAAACATCAAAATGACGATGCGAACATCACACATACATACCCAGCCCTCAAACGGGAATGGATAGGTTTTAAAAACAAAAACCTCATTTTGAAAATAATTTAGAAGAACACCGGTTGATCTTGAGTATCATCTTTCAAAAAAAGTACAACCGTGAAACATCGTCATCGAGACTTTGGAGAACCATTTCACATTAGATAAAAATGAGGACACTTTCTCTTAGTAAAAAAAACTTTCAGAATATTCGACCCTCGGGTCTAAATAAAAGTGTTTCTAAAACATTGAAAATATCTCAAAACATTTTGATCCTCGAGGTAGAAGAATTTGGAAACATATTGTGGCACCTTGGATGTACCACGAGAAAATAATTCATTTTAAAAGTACGTCTCGAAATTTATTTTCTAAGATACTCAAGATTTTTCAGAAGTACTATAGGCCAAAATGCCCAAAATTCACACGTGTCAACATTCACTTAAACACATCATAGCACACTCATTAAATCGTTCAAAATCAAGACAGTGATATACAATCCCTAGGATATGTTTAACAACATCATTAAACAACAATCGGTTTATCAAAACCGGATGGAAAACGACATCAAGAACAAAACTCCAAAAAGTCAACTCTAGGGATTCAAGAAAAATACCTAGATTCGGCTAAGAACAATGGATTAGATGATGTTTAAAAATCATCTAGGATACTCCGAAACACCTTTGGATGGAAGAAAAATCAGCCCAGATGCGAACCCTAGTCGCTACGTCTCAAACTCATGGAGGAAGAAGAAGAAATGGAGAAAAATGCAGCTTCTAGACTGGTGTCCAGTATTTATACTGGACACAATTAGCGTGCGCTAATCATTAAGGTTAACGTGCGCTATCATGGCACCAAACAAAACTCCTGACCAAAAATACACTGTTAGCGTGCGCTAACTCCAAGTGTTAGCGTGCGCTAACGAGAACTTCAGACCCGATCCAGTAGCTCCTGGACTGCCCTGAACTACTAGGTAGCGTGTGCTATCCTCCCCTTAGCGTGCTACCAACGCACTCTCGCGCGTGCTAGCCGCAAAGCGTAGCGTGCGCTAACGACTCAGAGAGACAGCAACAGAACATCTCAGAAATTTCACGCCGTAAACCCTTCTCACAAGGATTTACCAGGCTAAGCACAATTTCCCACGTCATTTTGAAAATGTCAAAAAGACCGATGACGGTAATATTTTTCAAAACTCACAAAATCATTTGCCAAACCGTCATAAAATGTTCAAGGCCAAAATGCCAAAACTTGATTTAGGGAATCGGTTTTACGAAATAAAACTCAGTTTGCAAAATACCGAAAGCTGATTTGAAAGAACTCACGCAGCGGATAAAATGCGGTTCGAAAATACATCAGCAGCGATGACACTCCTCGTATAAATCAAATACGAGAGTCGAATAAACACATATCGTGAAATCAAAATCCACAGAAGGATTCCATCTTTTAACAACTAATCATACAAATAACTCGTGTCACACGAGGCATAACACAAAGAAGGGAGTTTTACATCCATAGGTCGCACGTAAGTGACGACCGCCCCTCGATACTAATCACGACCAATGATCTCAAACGACGCGTCGCGATGCGACTAAGTCAGACAAAATCCGACAAGACAAAACTCAACAAACACAACTTGACTCGACAGCCTAGGTTTCCCCAAGCTAATTTGATTTTTAAAATCGTATACTCTAGTTATTCGAAAATAAAACCGATAAGTTAAAAATCGTTTTCAAGACCCTTTCAAACACGACAAGGGTTTAACAGCGGTAGCATTTTATAAAATGTCCTAAACACTTTTATACACGACTTTTAAATACTGACACAAGGTTTTATTTGGAAATACAAGGCTCGCTCGCCCAAATTCATGTCACTTTTCAAAAACCCACAATACGATCAAGTCTAAGAAATTTTCAAGCATGCACGCCGCATGTATTAATATTAATAGAAACACATTGGTTGTAAATGACAATAATTAGCCAAGTACCATCAATTCCGAACACACGCATATACGGCATTCAAAAATCACCCGTTCAACAAGCGCAATTCGGAAACACTAATTTCAAACATATGTCAAACTATCTCTTCAAGTTTAACAGCATAACCAAAGAACACCGATTTGGACATATGTCGAAACCATCTATGTGAGTTTCTCAACAACCTCTTCCATCAATATCTTTCCCAGAACATATCAATGTTCAAAACTTCTACATCATACTGCACCCTTCGGTGTCCAAACCATCAGTACATTCGGCTCAACATACATTTAGTATATCGCAATTACCAAACACAGATTCCATCATACAACAAAAGACTAGAGAGTCAAGCCCTCTCACAATATACCACGGAGCAAATCTCGGATCTTTCGATCACCAACGATCCCACCAACGCTAGGAAGTTTAGCGAGGGGAGGCTCACAAGACGACAAACGGTCAAGCCAAGAACGGCGCACATACTCCAGAGAGATAAAGGACTGCGCAATACTAGAATCAAAAGTACACGAACCGGATGGATCGAAAAACAACTGGACGATAAGTACGAGAGAGACAATCACAGTTCAAAAAGTGGATATACAATACGAGAAAACAAGAGAATCGAGTAAGGAAAACTTACGAGCACTAGATGTACTGAGATGCCGGCAGCGGTGTGACAATGTGCAAAACAAACACAACTAGACCCAAATAACCGACAAGCCTAGGTATCCATAAACCTAGAGCTCCGATACCATTTTTTGTAACACCCCCGAGATATTCGAGGTGTATTACAGCGCCGTGGATCCCTACATGGGACCCACCAGGCTAAAACAAGAAAACACCACTCGACTAACCATCTCGGTTAGCAAGGAAACAATTGTTAACAACAAGAACACAAAACAACACGCCCGGTACAACCGGCATAATAAATCTCAACTGACAAATATAATAACTTCAACGAAGACCAATCACAATCCGAAAGGAAAAGCCTAAGTACTCGCGAGTACAATCTATAAGTTTACAATTTGGAAAATAACCATATCAAAAGAGACAGTAGAAATAACAAGACTCAATTGCACGTGTCAACAACCTTGGCCGACATCCTCGTACCATCCCAGCGCCCGCTCGTCTGGCTGAACATAACCTGAAATCCATAACAAGAATTTCCCCAAAACGGGTCCCCAAAGGGGTTAGCAATTACGCTAGTATAAGTATTCAAGGCAAACCAATCGCTTACACATTTCATAGTACATGCACCAATATCATTTCAAAACCAAAACCAGACATGTCTTTTCCGGAAACAAACAGTCAAACAATTTGCCTTGGGAACAGGGTAATACCATTTATCCCGCCCGAGGCCTCTAAGGACCCACCCGAGCTGGCCATATCATCAAATAAAACACGCACATGCATCGCCTTGGGAACAGGGTAATACCATTAATCCCGCCCAAGGCCTCTAAGGACCCTCCCGAGCTGGCTAGCTAAACAAACTCATGAATCGAGGACTCAACCCTTTCGACTCCCTCCGTGATCCCGTCGGACCATCCCGAGGTGAGCAAATCACACACAAAATACATTACCATTTCACGTTAAGCATAAAGGTTTCCAAAAATACTTGCCTTGAATAATTGACGACGCAACGAACGGAAAGGAAAGTCACCGACGAACGCTAGGAACCAACGAAACCGAACCTAACGATTCGAAGAATACAATCACAACCATTTCTAAATGAATACGGAATTGGAAAACACCCGAAAACCCGCCTACGATTCATGTATATTCGTATATAAACAACAACGAGGGCGGACCACAACCAAACCCTCTTGATTCCGTAAAAACCACGAAATATACCATGAATCCGTAGGGAAACTAAGAATACCAACAAGATTAATCATATTCATCATGAATTAATCAACAAAACGGAACGAATCGGATAAAAACGCGAAAACCCCCAAATCTACCCAAAAGTAGGGTTCTAAAGATCTAACCTTGATTCGCTAGATCGAAGGATGTTATAGGGTGATTGATCAATGATATAACCTCTAGAACTTCGTGGATTCGTTTTCTAACAACATGTCTTCACCTCTACCGAATCCCCAGCCACGGACAGAAGAGAAAGGAAATGAAAAACGAATGAAAAAGTGGCTGCTCTGTCATATAAATACTGGGCCGGAACTAGCGTGCGCTAGCCTTCCCGGACTAGCGTCCGCTATCAGCCAGTATCGGCCCAGCACCCTCGGCCAGGGCCCGCACGACCCGGCACCACCGACCAATCCTGCCGACCATGACCTGCCGCCCGACCCCCGCTAGCGTGCACTACGACCGGAAGCCTGCGCGCGCTAGCCGACCTGTCCAGTAACCTCTGGACTAAACAGCTCGCCCAGGTAACGTACGCTAGTCGGCCGACAGCGTGCGCTACACCTGCCAGTTAGCGTGCGCCACGACCAAGCGATGGCGTGCGCTACTGCCGATCCTCCCGAGTCCGTAACCTCGTAACCTCTCGCCCGACCCGATAGTGTCGTCGCCGCCGTAACGTGCGCTACTCCTGCCGGTTAGCGCAGCCTTCCGGCGATGGCGCGCGCGCTACGTCGGTTCTGCGCGTCGGCCCGGCTAGTGCCATAACCGTCCGGCCAGACCCGCCAGTCCAGCCACTGCTGGCCGTCGCCGTGATCCGACGACTCGACTTCCGAAAACGTACGGAACGAACACGACGAAAAGTTCGCGGACAACATTAACGACCCGAAATGAAAACATAATGCAATAATTAATCATACGCGACCAAGAAACGGGTCGAGACAACAATTACAGATACGGATACCCATAACTTTCGGTAAATTACAAAATGGCCCAAAATGCCCGAAAATCACGATACGTGATCGAATAACCAAACCGAAGTTCACAACACGTCTAACAAAGTTAAACGGACTTACGGGAAACTCGAAACAGCAGTTTCGAACGAGATTCGCAAGAATCGAACTCAAGTGCGGAAAAGTCGCTAAAAAGCACGGAACTCAACAAAACGACACCGAAACGAACTCGGATGTCAAAAAGTGTAGAATTAATCATTCTCAGAATGACGAAACGGTCATGAGCGAGTCGTCAAAACGGACTCCGGACGAAAAAAGAAATTTACCGAAAATCGAAAATTGCGGATATTACATAAAGTCGATTATCCGAACAATCGCAAAACACAACGAACGAAAATCAACACGATTGACCAATCTAACGGTACATCAATCAACATGCGAGCCAATTGCTGAACAAATACGGAATTCCACCGCCCAAGGGTTGGAAGATCGAAAACGATACTAATTTTCCGAACTTAAGGAAATTAGGAAGGAGTCTGAACACTCAACAATCACGAAACGGTGTCAACAAAAACTGCACAATCAATGATCGAACCGCAACGATCGAGACAACAAAAATGGAACAATCATGTTCGGATCATGAAGAACAATAAGGTTCAACCGACAACTCCGAGGTTCACATCTCGACTCGAGACAAAACATGATCCGGTGAAAACAACAAGATGTGCACTCACATAAGATCCACAGGACAGGGAATAGCAATTGAAAAGTCACAACGACAAACGAGTAGTTCCGAAACAATACCACCCTCGTTCGATCAACAAAAGCAATGGATAGGGCAAGCTCAGAAAATGTTAACGAACATAAATGAGTCGACAGAGTCGAAAACACAGAAGTTCCAAATTCGATCCACTTCGAATAAAAGAACTTAATTTCCGAAGTTCGAAACAACAAGGTAAGGAAATAACATAACGTAGAACTGATAGACCACGCCCCTCAGGGACTCCTCGGAGCCGGTCCTGATATCAATGCTCAAGTCCGTGCCTCGGAAGGCTCGGTAATCAACTCACAAAACTGAATATGATGTCCCTCGAGTACGCACTTGAAACGCGTCACAGGAGAGGAAGGACAAATTGCACGTACATTCCCCCGGCACATCACGGTTGAAACACCTCAGCTCGGCATACCAAATATATAAATGCTAAATACAATGGAACATAACATCGCGAAACGACAAACCGGAGATGCCAACTTGGCATAACATATCAACACATACTAAAATCACAACAACCACGGCATCATTCGACGATTACAACGGCCCGAACGATGACCAGCATATAATCACAAACATCATGAAACAATCACCCATGTGCATAAACGCACAAAAATTCAAGCTTTAACAAGTCACACTCGTGCGCCAACACGCAAATCACCACGAGGCGATAAACAGTAAACACCAGTTCACACCTCTCACATAGGGCTATTACAACAAATGCGTGGCAACGCCTCGACGTTCATGCCACCAATTCGATCATACACGGGAGCAAACATCATAACGACAATGCGAACATCATACATACATACCCATCCCTCAAACGGGAATGGATAGGTTTTAAAAACGAAAACCTCCTTTTAAAAATAATTTAGAAAAATACCGATTGATCTTGAGTATCACCTTTCAAAAAAAAAAGAACAAACGTGAAACATCGTTATCGAGACTTTGAAAACCATCATGTGTTTGGTAAAAATGAGGACATTTTCTTTTAGCGAAAGACTTTCAGAAATATTCGACCCTCGGTAATTTGAAACAGATAGTTGAGCTAGTAGGCGCCTCGAAAATACAATTCGTTTAAAAATATGTCTCGAATTTTATTTTCTAAGATACTCAAGGTTTTCGAAAATCTATTAGGCGAGAATGCCTAAAAAATCACATGTATCGACATTCACTAAAACGACTCCTAGTACACGCATCAAAACGTTTAAAATCAAGACAATACATGTCTTTAAACGGAAATAAACGGTAAAATACCACAGTCTAAGGACCCTCCCGCACTGGCTAGTGAACAAGTCGAACGCGTATAAGCACAAAGCTTCCACAAGAGAACTTGTAAAACGAGCAAATCGATTCGAAAATCATAAGCAACGGACATAAACAACATTAAAAAGACATCAGCAGCAACGACACTCCTCGTATAAACCAAATACGAGAGTCGACTAAATACATATCGTGAAATCAAAATCCATACAAGGATTCCCTCACTTAATAAATAATCATAAAATAGCTAGTGTCACACGAGGCACAACACAAAGAAGGGAGACTTACATCCACAGGTCGCACGAAGATGATGATCGCCCCACGATACTAATCACGACCAACAAACTCAGACGACGCGTCGCGACACGACTCAGTCACATAAAATCCGACGAAACAAGACTCAAACAACACGACTTGACCCGACAGCCTAGGTTTCCTCAACCTAAAGCTCCGATACCATTTATGTAACACCCCAAATCCGTTCAGGGATATTACACGCCGTAGAACCTTTCCTCAAGGATCTACCAGGCTGGTAACAACAAATGAACAACTCGACAATGCCTTTAAGGCTAAAAAGACTCAGTAGACCGATTTGGCCTTTCAATAAAAACATACAACTCGATTACAATACTTGCCCACGCAGGGGTCGAGTACAACACACTCCCGTTCAACGAGAAAATAATACTGCAGCGGAAAATAAAATACAACTAAACCAATACGACATCAACGGGTCCTCGTGTGATTAGTATCGTTCATCTTTCATCATCCTTCATGCCGAACTTGTGCTATGCTCCAAAACCTGAATGCAAAAATAGAAATCCACCCCCCGAATACTCGGGGGTTAGCAAAACTCCACTGTTTTGCTACTGCAAGTACAAGTGCAAAAATACGAGTCATACAATTCACATTCCACGAATAACAATAACCAGGAATCCTCAAAGAGTCAAACGAAACGAAAAGTACTTCCCGAGGCAAGAGTTTGAGAAAAATATTCCAAAACCGAAAGATCACAAATCAATGGAAATAATTTATAAAACAGTTTAGAATGCCATCGAGAGTTTTAATAGAAACAACAATTTAGGATTATCAAATCCCACTTTTCAAAACCCAAAAGATGAAAGGGGTCACCGCCCCAAAGGTTTACTTTCCGTAAAATGACCTTTACCAAACCGTTGGGATTTTAGCCCCAAATCTCATCAACTCACAGTACACGAGAACGACAACAAGGTTCGTCTTCCAACATCAAAATTCACAACCCAAGGTTTAAACACAGACGACAAAACTCTAGTGCCATCCTAGCCAAGTAAGCCAAACGAATAACTTACCTCTTACACACTTAGTCAATGCATGCAATCATGAAAACCGTTCAAAAGCACTCATTTCTGAAAATGCCATAATCAAATCACATTTGTCAAATACACCACAATTAACCGTGGATCCACCCCTCCGTGGACCCCTACCGAGACCCCGTCGGATCTAACCCATAGTGGTTAAAAGCAAGCTCACGGATCCACCCCTCCGTGGACCCCTACTGAGACCCCGTCGGATCTAACCCATAGTGAGCATACACATACACACGTTACTCATGCAATACTAATATGCTAAGAATGTAAGTTCATTAAGAATACTCACTAGAGATGGCCACTAATCCGACACCATTATCAAACTCTTCAAAACACAATAACAAGATTAAACATGGAATACACGATTCCATAACTTTAAACAACAGGGGTATCATCAAATCCTCCAACGTTCAAAATAATCAAATCATAATCAATTCCCAAAATACACCATTCACAAAACACACACGCATTTTGAAAGAGATCCTTTAACGAGGCCAAACCGAAATCTTTTGAAACTTCATTTCAAACAACCAAACAAACACACCAAGACGATCACCGATCATCATATCCACAAAATAAGAAATGTATGAGCAAGGTACTTGCCTCGAATAAGAACAACACGGAGAATCGACCGAATTAGGTTGGCACGAACAGACTACGAACCCGCCGACTCCACCGAATGCCAACTCGCGATAATAAACTACGAAGGACAAATACAACGAAAATGAATTCCAAATTACGACCCAAAGCCGCTGAATTCAAAGAACGAGCGACAAATATTCAAGTGTTTCCCCCAAAATGGCCAAGAACATGATTCGTCCCGTCAAAACACGAAAACGAAATATGGATATATAATCCATAGGATATGTTTAACAACATCATTTAACAACAATCGATCCATCAAAAATGGATGGAAAACGAGATCAAGAACAAATCCCCCAAAAAGTCGATTCGAAGGAAATCAAGAAATATACTTCGATTCGACGAAGAACAATGGATTAAATGATGTTAAACACAAGAATACTACCAAGATTAATCATACCCATCATGAATTAATCAACAATACGGAACGAATCGGACAAAAACGCAAAACCCCCAAAATTCAAGAAACTAGGGTTCTAGAAAATCTCACCTTGTTTCGCTGGATCAAAGGATGATATAGGATGATCAATCAATGATATGAACTCAAGAACTTCATGGATTTGTTGTTCAACAACATGGCTTCGAGATCCCCAAGGCTCCAGCCGCGGAAAAGAAAGAGAGAAATGGGAAAAATGACCGAAACTGGACTACTCTGTCACATTTATACTGGGCCGGACTAGCGTGCGCTAGGCTGCCGAGCTAACGTGTGCTATCGGCCCAGGCCGCAATCCAGAGCCCTCACTGCCCTACTGACTCGGCCAGGTACCGTGCGCAGCCTTCCGGCCGTAGCGCGCGCTACCTGCCGGTCGTAGCGTGCGCAATGCCCGACAGTAGCGTCTGCTAACTGCCGATCGTCCCCGAGTCCAATACTCCAGTAACCCCTCTGCCCAGCCCGATAGCGTACGCTGGGCCGGCCGATAGTGTGCGCTACACCTGCCGGTTAGCGCGGGCAGCCTTCCGGACGTAGCGTGCGCTACGCCGGTTCCTGCCGTGCCTGCCGCACCTGTCCGGCCAGTGCTCAGCCGTCATGATCCGACGACTCGATTTCTGAAAATGTACGGAACGAACACGACGAAAATTTCGTGGACAACATCAACGACCCGAAATGAAAACATAATGCAATAATTAATCATATGCGACCAAGACATGGGTCGAGACAATAAATACAGATACGGATACCCATAACTTTGGGTAAATTACAAAATGGCCCAAAACGCCCGAAAATCACGATACGTGATCGAATAACCAAACCGAAGTTCACTACACGTCTAACAAAGTTAAACGGACTTACGGGAAACTCGAAACAGCAGTTTCGAACGATATTCGCAAGAATCGAACTCAAGTGCGGAAAAGTCGCTAAAAAGCACGGAACTCAACAAAACAACACCGAAACGAACTCGGATGACAAAAAGTGCAGAATTAATCATTCTCAGAATGATGAAACGGTCCCAAGCGAGTCGTCAAAACGGACTCTCACCGAAAAAAGAAAAATCACCGAAATCCGAAATTGCGGATATTACATTTGAATCCCCTCATCTCCAAACTATTTATTTTTTCGTTTTTTATTTCTTAATACTTTTTTAAATAATAAATATTATAATTGTGTTTAAATACATTATTACGAAAATTTATTTATTCAAAGGAGATGTAACTCGCATGGATATGCTATTGCAAATTATATCAATGCAAAGGGGTTCAAATCCCCCATCTCTAAATTCTCTTTTTTTCATTTTGTTCAATTTCTTCATGCTTTTTTAAATAATAAATATTATAACTATAATCATAAATTAAATACAGAATTACCAAAAAATTTAGACAAAATCTCATGTGAGGCCTTTTCCCTGTGCAAACGGATCTACCCGACCGGCTCTTAATAATAAATGTTATAATTGTAATCATAATTAAATAAATTATTACCAAAACTTCGTTCAACAAAGGAGATGTAGCTCACATAGTTATACTATTGAAGTTCTCTCAATACAAAGGGGTTCGATTCCCCTCATCTCCAAATTCTCTTTTTTTCGTTTTTTCAATTTATTCATACTTTTTAAATAATAAATGCAATTAAATATATTATTACGAAAATTTGTAAATAAAAGGAGATGTAGCTCACATGGATATGCTAATGAAAATTGTCTCAATGCAATTAAGTTAGAATCCCCCATCTCCAAGTTCTCTTTTTTTCATTTTTTTAAATTTATTCATACATTTTTAAATAATAAATGTTTTAACTGTAATCATAATTAAATACATATTTAACAAAATATTTAGACAAAATCTCATGTGAGGCCTTTCCCTGTGCAAACGGATCGGCCCGACCCGGATCCAATATTTTAAATAATAAATATTATAATCGTAATCACAATTAAATAATTTATTACCAAAATTTTCTTCAACAAATGAGATATAGCTCACATGGTTATGCTATTGAGATTCTCTGAATACAAAGGGGTTTGAATCCCCTCATCCCCAAACAATATATATTTTTATTATTATTTCTTAATACTATTTTAAATAATAAATATTATAATTGTGTTTAAATACATGATTACGAAAATTTATTTATTCAAAGGAGATGTAACTCACATGGATATGCTATTGAAAATTATCTTAATGCAAAGGGGTTCGAATCCCCTCATCTCTAAATTCTCTTTTTTTCATTTTGTTCAATTTCTTCATGCTTTTTTAAATAATAAATATTATGACTATAATCATAAATTAAATACATAATTACCAAAAAATTTAGAAAAAATCTCATGTGAGGCCTTTTCCCTGTGCAAACGGATCGACCCGACCGGCTCCAATACTTTGAATAATAAATGCTATAATTGTAATCACAATAAAATATATTATTACCAAATTTTCTTCAACAAAGGAGATGTAGCTCACATGGATATGCTATGAAAATTGTCTCAATGCAAAGGGGTTCGAATCCCCTCATCTCCAAATATTCTTTTTTTTATCTTTTTAAATTTCTTCATGCTTTTTTAAATAATAAATGTTATAATTGTAATCATAATTAAATACGTAATTACCAAGAAAAATTAGACAAAATATCATGTGAGGCCTTTCCCTGTGCAAACGGATCGGCCCGACCCGGCTCCAATATTTTAAATAATAAATATTATAATCGTAATCACAATTAAATAATTTATTACCAAAATTTTCTTCAACAAAGGAGATGTAGCTCACATGGTTATGCTATTGAAGATTCTCTGAATACAAAGGGGTTTGAATCCCCTCATCTCCAAACTATTTATTTTTTCATTTTCTATTTCTTAAGACTTTTTTAAATAACAAATATTATAATTGTGTTTAAATACATTATTACGAAAATTTATTTATTCAAATGAGATGTAACTCACATGGATATGCTATTGAAAATTATCTCAATGCAAAGGGGTTCAAATCCCCTCATCTGTAAATTCTCTGTTTTTCATTTTGTTCAATTTCTTCATGCTTTTTTAAATAATAAATATTATAACTATAATCATAAATTAAATACATAATTACCAAAAAATTTAGACAAAATCTCATGTGAGGCATTTTCCCTGTGCAAACGGATCGACCCGACCGGCTCCAATACTTTGAATAATAAATGCTATAATTATAATCATAATAAAATAAATTATTACCAAAGTTTTTTCAACAAATGAGATGTAGCTCACATGGATATGCTATTGAAAATCGTCTCAATGCAAAGGGGTTCGAATCCCATCATCTCCAAATATTCTTTTTTTTTTCTTTTTAAATTTCTTCATGTTTTTTTAAATAATAAATGTTATAATTGTAATCATAATTAAATACGTAATTACCAAGAAAAATTAGACAAAATCTCATGTGAGGCATTTTCACTGTGCAAACCGATCGACCCGACCCGGCTCCAATAATCTTAATAATAAATGTTATAATTGTAATCATAATTAAATAAATTATTACCAAAATTCCGTTCAACAAATGAGATGTAGCTCACATGGTTATACTATTGAAGTTCTCTCAATATAAAGGGGTTCGATTCCCCTCATCTCCAAATTCTCTTTTTTTCGTTTTTTCAATTTATTCATACTTTTTTAAATAATAAATGCAATTAAATATATTATTACGAAAATTTGTAAATAAAAGGAGATGTAGCTCACATGGATATGCTAATGAAAATTGTCTCAATGCAATTAAGTTAGAATCCCCCATCTCCAAGTTCTCTTTTTTTCATTTTTTTAAATTTATTCATACATTTTTAAATAATAAATGTTTTAACTGTAATCATAATTAAATACATATTTAACAAAATATTTAGACAAAATCTCATGTGAGGCCTTTCCCTGTGCAAACGGATCGGCCCGACCCGGATCCAATATTTTAAATAATAAATATTATAATCGTAATCACAATTAAATAATTTATTACCAAAATTTTCTTCAACAAATGAGATATAGCTCACATGGTTATGCTATTGAGATTCTCTGAATACAAAGGGGTTTGAATCCCCTCATCCCCAAACTATTTATTTTTTTATTTTTATTTCTTAATACTTTTTTAAATAATAAATATTATAATTGTGTTTAAATACATGATTACGAAAATTTATTTATTCAAAGGAGATGTAACTCACATGGATATGCTATTGAAAATTATCTTAATGCAAAGGGGTTCGAATCCCCTCATCTCTAAATTCTCTTTTTTTCATTTTGTTCAATTTCTTCATGCTTTTTTAAATAATAAATATTATGACTATAATCATAAATTAAATACATAATTACCAAAAAATTTAGAAAAAATCTCATGTGAGGCCTTTTCCCTGTGCAAACGGATCGACCCGACCGGCTCCAATACTTTGAATAATAAATGCTATAATTGTAATCACAATAAAATATATTATTACCAAATTTTCTTCAACAAAGGAGATGTAGCTCACATGGATATGCTATGAAAATTGTCTCAATGCAAAGGGGTTCGAATCCCCTCATCTCCAAATATTCTTTTTTTTATCTTTTTAAATTTCTTCATGCTTTTTTAAATAATAAATGTTATAATTGTAATCATAATTAAATACGTAATTACCAAGAAAAATTAGACAAAATATCATGTGAGGCTTTTCCCTGTGCAAACGGATGGGCCCGACCCGGCTCCAATATTTTAAATAATAAATATTATAATCGTAATCACAATTAAATAATTTATTACCAAAATTTTCTTCAACAAAGGAGATGTAGCTCACATGGTTATGCTATTGAAGATTCTCTGAATACAAAGGGGTTTGAATCCCCTCATCTCCAAACTATTTATTTTTTCATTTTCTATTTCTTAAGACTTTTTTAAATAACAAATATTATAATTGTGTTTAAATACATTATTACGAAAATTTATTTATTCAAATGAGATGTAACTCACATGGATATGCTATTGAAAATTATCTCAATGCAAAGGGGTTCAAATTCCCTCATCTCTAAATTCTCTGTTTTTCATTTTGTTCAATTTCTTCATGCTTTTTTAAATAATAAATATTATAACTATAATCATAAATTAAATACATAATTACCAAAAAATTTAGACAAAATCTCATGTGAGGCATTTTCCCTGTGCAAACGGATCGACCCGACCGGCTCCAATACTTTGAATAATAAATGCTATAATTATAATCATAATAAAATAAATTATTACCAAAGTTTTTTCAACAAATGAGATGTAGCTCACATGGATATGCTATTGAAAATCGTCTCAATGCAAAGGGGTTCGAATCCCCTCATCTCCAAATATTTTTTTTTTTTTCTTTTTAAATTTCTTCATGTTTTTTTAAATAATAAATGTTATAATTGTAATCATAATTAAATACGTAATTACCAAGAAAAATTAGACAAAATCTCATGTGAGGCCTTTTCACTGTGCAAACCGATCGACCCGACCCGGCTCCAATAATCTTAATAATAAATGTTATAATTGTAATCATAATTAAATAAATTATTACCAAAATTCCGTTCAACAAATGAGATGTAGCTCACATGGTTATACTATTGAAGTTCTCTCAATATAAAGGGGTTCGATTACCCTCATCTCCAAATTCTCTTTTTTTCATTTTTTTTAATTTATTCAAACTTTTTAAATAATAAATGCAATTAAATATATTATTACGAAAATTTGTAAATAAAAGGAGATGTAGCTCACATGGATATGCTAATGAAAATCGTCTCAATGCAAAGGGGTTCGAATCCCCTCATCTCCAAATATTCCTTTTTTTTTCTTTTTAAATTTCTTCATGCTTTTTAAAATAATAAATGTTATAATTGTAATCATAATTAAATACGTAAGTACCAAGAAAAATTAGACAAAATCTCATGTGAGGCCTTTTCACTGTGCAAATCGATCGACCCGACCGGCTCTTAATAATAAATGTTATAATTGTAATTATAATTAAATAAATTATTACCAAAACTTCCTTCAACAAAGGCGATGTAGCGCACATGGTTATACTATTGAAGTTCTCTCAATATAAAGGGGTTCGATTCACCTCATCTCCAAATTCTCTTTTTTTCGTTTCTTTTTAATTTATTCATCCTTTAAAGGAGATGTAGCTCACATGGTTATGCTATTGAAGATTCTCTGAATACAAAGGGGTTCGAATCCCCTCATCTCCAAAATATTTCTTTTTTCGTTTTTTATTTCTTAATACTTTTTTAAATAATAAATATTATAATTGTGTTTAAATACATTACTACGAAAATTTATTTATTCAAAGGAGATGTAACTCACATGGATATGCTATTGAAAATTATCTCAATGCAAGGGGGTTCTAATCCCCTCATCTCTAAATTCTCTTTTTTTTTTCATTTTGTTCAATTTCTTCATGCTTTTTTAAATAATAAATATTATAACTATAATCATAATTTAAATACATAATTACCAAAAAATTTAGACAAAATCTCATGTGAGGCCTTTTCCCTGTGCAAACGGATCGACCCGACCGCCTCCAATACTTTGAATAATAAATGTTATAATTGTAATCACAATAAAATAAATTATTACCAAATTTCTTCAACAAAGGAGTTGTAGCTCACATGAATATGCTATTGAAAATCGTCTCAATGCAAAGGGGTTCGAATCCCCTCATCTCCAAATATTCTTTTTTTTTTATTTTTAAATTTATTCGTGCTTTTACCAAGAAAAATTAGACAAAATCTCATGTGAGGCCTTCTCACTTTGTGCAAACCGATCGACCCGACCCGGCTCCAATAATCTTAATAATAAATGTTATAATTGTAATCATAATTAAATAAATTATTACCAAAACTTCTTTCAACAAAGGAGATGTACCTCACATGGTTATACTATTGAAGTTCTCTCAATATAAAGGGGTTCGATTCCCCTCATCTCCAAGTTCTCTTTTTTTCGTTTTTTTTAATTTATTCATACTTTTTAAATAATAAATGCAATTAAATATATTATTACAAAAATTTGTAAATAAAAGGAGATGTAGCTCACATGGATATGCTAATGAAAATTGTCTCGATGCAATTAGGTTAGAATCCCCCCATCTCCAAGTTCTCTTTTTTTCATTTTTCTAAATTTATTCATACATTTTTAAATAATAAATGTTTTAACTGTAATCATAATTAAATACATATTTACCAAAATATTTACACAAAATCTCATGTGAGGCCTTTCCCTATGCAAACGGATAGGCCCGACCCGGCTCCAATATTTTAAATAATAAATATTATAATCGTAATCACAATTAAATAATTTATTACCAAAAAAAATTTCAACAAAGGAGATGTAATTCACATGGTTATGCTATTGAAGATTCTCTGAATACAAAGGGGTTCGAATCCCCTCATCTCCAAAATATTTCTTTTCATTTTTTATTTCTTAATACTTTTTTAAATAATAAATATTATAATTGTGTTTAAATACATTATTACGAAAATTTATTTATTCAAATGAGATGTAACTCACATGGATATGCTATTGAAAATTATCTCAATTCAAAGGGGTTCGAATCCCCTCATCTCTAAATTCTCTTTTTTTCATTTTGTTCAATTTCTTCATGCTTTTTTAAATAATCAATATTATAACTATAATCATAAATTAAATACATAATTACCAAAAAATTTAGACAAAATCTCATGTGAGGCCTTTTCCACTGTAAAACGGATCGACCCGACCGGCTCCAATACTTTGAATAATAAATGTTATAATTGTAATCATAATAAAATAAATTATTACCAAATTTTCTTCAACAAAGGAGATGTAGCTCACATGGATATGCTATTGTAAATAGTCTCAATTCAAAGGGGTTGAATCCTCATCTCCAAATATTCTTTTTTTTTTTCTTTTTAAATTTCTTCATGCTTTTTTAAATAATAAATGTTATAATTGTAATCATAATTAAATACGTAATTACCAAGAAAAATTAAACAAAATATCATGTGAGGCCTTTCCCTGTGCAAACGGATCGGCCCGACCCAGCTCCAATATTTTAAATAATAAATATTATAATCGTAATCACAATTAAATAATTTATTACCAAAATTTTCTTCAACAAAGGAGATGTAGCTCACATGGTTATGCTATTGAAGATTCTCTGAATACAAAGGGGTTTGAATCCCCTCATCTCCAAACTATTTATTTTTTCATTTTTTATTTCTTAATACTTTTTTAAATAATAAATATTATAATTGTGTTTAAATATATTATTAAGAAAATTTATATATTCAAAGGAGATGTAACTCGCATGGATATGCTATTGAAAATTATCTCAATGCAAAGGGGTTCGAATCCCCTCATCTCTAAATTCTCTTTTTTTCATTTTGTTCAATTTCTTCATGCTTTTTTAAATAATAAATATTATAACTATAATCATAAATTAAATACATAATTACCAAAAATATATAGACAAAATCTCATGTGAGGCATTTTCACTGTGCAAACGGATCGACCCGATCGGCTCCAATACTTTGAATAATAAATGTTATAATTGTAATCACAATTAAATAAATTATTACCAAATTTTCTTCAACAAAGGAGATGTAGCTCACACATGGATATGCTATTGAAAATCGTCTCAATGCAAAGGGGTTCGAATCCCCTCATCTCCAAATATTCGTTTTTTTTTTTTTTTAAATTTCTTCGTGCTTTTTACCAAGAAAAATTAGACAAAATCTCATGTGAGGCCTTCTCACTGTGCAAACCGATCGACCCGACCCGGCTCCAATAATCTTAATAATAAATGTTATAATTGTAATCATAATTAAATAAATTATTACCAAAACTTCTTTCAACAAAGGAGATGTAGCTCACATGATTATACTATTGAAGTTCTCTCAATATTAAGGGGTTCGATTCCCCTCATCTCCAAGTTCTCTTTTTTTCGTTTTTTTTAATTTATTCATACTTTTTAAATAATAAATGCAATTAAATATATTATTACGAAAATTTGTAAATAAAAGGAGATGTAGCTCACATGGATATGCTAATGAAAATTGTCTCAATGCAATTAAGTTAGAATCCCCCATCTCCAAATACTTAATTACCAAGAAAAATTAGACAAAATCTCATGTGAGGCCTTTTCACTGTGCAAACCGATCGGCCCGACCCGGTTCCAATAATCTTAATAATAAATGTTATAATTGTAATCATAATTAAATAAATTATTACCAAAATTTCGTTCAACAAAGGAGATGTAGCTCACATGGTTATACTATTGAAGTTCTCTCAATATAAAGGGGTTCGATTCCCCTCATCTCCAAATTCTCTTTTTTTCATTTTTTTTAATTTATTCAAACTTTTTAAATAATAAATGCAATTAAATATATTATTACGAAAATTTGTAAATAAAAGGAGATGTAGCTCACATGGATATGCTAATGAAAATTATCTCGATGCAATTAGGTTAGAATCCCCCCATCTCCAAGTTCTCTTTTTTTCATTTTTCTAAATTTATTCATACATTTTTAAATAATAAATGTTTTAACTGTAATCATAATTAAATACATATTTACCAAAATATTTACACAAAATATCATGTGAGGCCATTCCCTGTGCAAACGGATAGGCCCGACCCGGCTCCAATATTTTAAATAATATAGGCCCGACCCGGCTCCAATATTTTAAATAATAAATATTATAATCGTAATCACAATTAAATTATTTATTACCAAATATTTTTTCAACAAAGGAGTTCTAGTTCACATGGTTATGCTATTGAAGATTCTCTGAATACAAAGGGGTTCGAATCCCCTCATCTCCAAAATATTTCTTTTTTCATTTTTTATTTCTTAATACTTTTTTAAATAATAAATATTATAATTGTGTTTAAATACATTATTACGAAAATTAATTTATTCAAAGGAGATGTAACTCAGATGGATATGCTATTGAAAATTATCTCAATGCAAAGGGGTTCGAATCCCCTCATCTCTAAATTCTCTTTTTTTCATTTTGTTCAATTTCTTCATGCTTTTTTAAATAATCAATATTATAACTATAATCATAAATTAAATACATAATTACCAAAAAATTTAGACAAAATCTCATGTGAGGCCTTTTCCCTGTGCAAACGGATCGACCCGACCGGCTCCAATACTTTGAATAATAAATGTTATAATTGTAATCATAATAAAATAAATTATTACCAAATTTTCTTCAACAAAGGAGATGTAGCTCACATGGATATGCTATTGAAAATCGTCTCAATGCAAAGGGGTTCGAATCCCCTCATCTCCAAATATTCTTTTTTTTTTCTTTTTAAATTTCTTCATGCTTTTTTAAATAATAAATGTTATAATTGTAATCATAATTAAATACGTAATTACCAAGAAAAATTAGACATAATATCATGTGAGGCCTTTCCCTGTGCAAACGGATCGGCCCGACTCGGCTCCAATATTTTAAATAATAAATATTATAATCGTAATCACAATTAAATAATTTATTACCAAAATTTTCTTCAACAAAGGAGATGTAGGCTCACATGGTTATGCTATTGAAGATTCTCAATACAAAGGGTTTGAATCCTTATCTCAAAATATTTCTTTTTCGTTTTTTATTTCTTAATACTTTTTAAATAATAAATATTATAATTGTGTTTAAATATATTATTAAGAAAATTTATATATTCAAAGGAGATGTAACTCACATGGATATGCTATTGAAAATTATCTCAATGCAAAGGGGTTCGAATCCCCTCATCTCTAAATTCTCTTTTTTTCATTTAGTTCAATTTCTTCATGCTTTTTTAAATAATAAATATTATAACTATAATCATAAATTAAATACATAATTACCAAAAAATTTAGACAAAATCTCATGTGAGGCCTTTTCACTGTGCAAACGGATCGACCCGATCGTCTCCAATACTTTGAATAATAAATGTTATAATTGTAATCACAATTAAATAAATTATTACCAAATTTTCTTCAACAAAGGAGATGTAGCTCACATGGATATGCTATTGAAAATCGTCTCAATGCAAAGGGGTTCGAATCCCCTCATCTCCAAATATTTTTTTTTTTTTCTTTTTAAATTTCTTCATGCTTTTTTAAATAATAAATGTTATAATTGTAATCATAATTAAATACGTAATTACCAAGAAAAATTAGACAAAATCTCATGTGAGGCCTTTTCACTGTGCAAACCAATCGACCCGACCCGGCTCCAATAATCTTAATAATAAATGTTATAATTGTAATCATAATTAAATAAATTATTACCAAAATTTCGTTCAACAAAGGAGATGTAGCTCACATGGTTATACTATTGAAGTTCTCTCAATATAAAGGGGTTCGATTCCCCTCATCTCCACATTCTCTTTTTTTCATTTTTTTTAATTTATTCAAACTTTTTAAATAATAAATGCAATTAAATATATTATTACGAAAATTTGTGAATAAAAGGAGATGTAGCTCACATGGATATGCTAATGAAAATTGTCTCGATGCAATTAGGTTAGAATCCCCCCATCTCCAAGTTCTCTTTTTTTCATTTTTCTAAATTTATTCATACATTTTTAAATAATAAATGTTTTAACTGTAATCATAATTAAATACATATTTACCAAAATATTTACACAAAATCTCATGTGAGGCCATTCCCTGTGCAAACGGATAGGCCCGACCCGGATCCAATATTTTAAATAATAAATATTATAATCGTAATCACAATTAAATAATTTATTACCAAAAATTTTTTCAACAAAGGAGATGTAGTTCACATGGTTATGCTATTGAAGATTCTCTGAATACAAAGGGGTTCGAATCCCCTCATCTCCAAAATATTTCTTTTTTCATTTTTTATTTCTTAATACTTTTTTAAATAATAAATATTATAATTGTGTTTAAATACATTATTACGAAAATTTATTTATTCAAAGGAGATGTAACTCAGATGGATATGCTATTGAAAATTATCTCAATGCAAAGGGGTTCGAATCCCCTCATCTCTAAATTCTCTTTTTTTCATTTTGTTCAATTTCTTCATGCTTTTTAAATAATCAATATTATAACTATAATCATAAATTAAATACATAATTACCAAAAAAATTTAGACAAAATCTCATGTGAGGCCTTTTCCCTGTGCAAACGGATCGACCCGACCGGCTCCAATACTTTGAATAATAAATGTTATAATTGTAATCATAATAAAATAAATTATTACCAAATTTTCTTCAACAAAGGAGATGTAGCTCACATGGATATGCTATTGAAAATCGTCTCAATGCAAAGGGGTTCGAATCCCCTCATCTCCAAATATTCTTTTTTTTTCTTTTTAAATTTCTTCATGCTTTTTTAAATAATAAATGTTATAATTGTAATCATAATTAAATACGTAATTACCAAGAAAAATTAGACATAATATCATGTGAGGCCTTTCCCTGTGCAAACGGATCGGCCCGACTCGGCTCCAATATTTTAAATAATAAATATTATAATCGTAATCACAATTAAATAATTTATTACCAAAATTTTCTTCAACAAAGGAGATGTAGCTCACATGGTTATGCTATAGAAGATTCTCTGAATACAAAGGGGTTTGAATCCCCTTATCTCAAAATATTTCTTTTTTCGTTTTTTATTTCTTAATACTTTTTTAAATAATAAATATTATAATTGTGTTTAAATATATTATTAAGAAAATTTATATATTCAAAGGAGATATAACTCACATGGATATGCTATTGAAAATTATCTCAATGCAAAGGGGTTCGAATCCCCTCATCTCTAAATTCTCTTTTTTTCATTTAGTTCAATTTCTTCATGCTTTTTTAAATAATAAATATTATAACTCTAATCATAAATTAAATACATAATTACCAAAAAATTTAGACAAAATCTCATGTGAGGCCTTTTCACTGTGCAAACGGATCGACCCGATCGGCTCCAATACTTTGAATAATAAATGTTATAATTGTAATCACAATTAAATAAATTATTACCAAATTTTCTTCAACAAAGGAGATGTAGCTCACATGGATATGCTATTGAATATCGTCTCAATGCAAAGGGGTTCGAATCCCCTCATCTCCAAATATTCTATTTTTTTTCTTTTTAAATTTCTTCATGCTTTTTTAAATAATAAATGTTATAATTGTAATCATAATTAAATACGTAATTACCAAGAAAAATTAGACAAAATCTCATGTGAGGCCTTTTCACTGTGCAAACCAATCGACCCGACCCGGCTCCAATAATCTTAATAATAAATGTTATAATTGTAATCATAATTAAATAAATTATTACCAAAATTTCGTTCAACAAAGGAGATGTAGCTCACATGGTTATACTATTGAAGTTCTCTCAATATAAAGGGGTTCGATTCCCCTCATCTCCAAATTCTCTTTTTTTCATTTTTTTTATTTTATTCAAACTTTTTAAATAATAAATGCAATTAAATATATTATTACGAAAATTTGTAAATAAAAGGAGATGTAGCTCACATGGATATGCTAATGAAAATTGTGTCGATGCAATTAGGTTAGAATCCCCCCATCTCCAAGTTCTCTTTTTTTCATTTTTCTAAATTTATTCATACATTTTTAAATAATAAATGTTTTAACTGTAATCATAATTAAATACATATTTACCAAAATATTTACACAAAATCTCATGTGAGGCCATTCCCTGTGCAAACGGATAGGCCCGACCCGGCTCCAATATTTTAAATAATAAATATTATAATCGTAATCACAATTAAATAATTTATTACCAAAATTTTTTTCAACAAAGGAGATGTAGTTCACATGGTTATGCTATTGAAGATTCTCTGAATACAAAGGGGTTCGAATCCCCTCATCTCCAAAATATTTCTTTTTTCATTTTTTATTTCTTAATACTTTTTTAAATAATAAATATTATAATTGTGTTTAAATACATTATTACGAAAATTTATTTATTCAAAGGAGATGTAACTCAGATGGATATGCTATTGAAAATTATCTCAATGCAAAGGGGTTCGAATCCCCTCATCTCTAAATTCTCTTTTTTTCATTTTGTTCAATTTCTTCATGCTTTTTTAAATAATCAATATTATAACTATAATCATAAATTAAATACATAATTACCAAAAAATTTAGACAAAATCTCATGTGAGGCCTTTTCCCTGTGCAAACGGATCGACCCGACCGGCTCCAATACTTTGAATAATAAATGTTATGATTGTAATCATAATAAAATAAATTATTACCAAATTTTCTTCAACAAAGGAGATGTAGCTCACATGGATATGCTATTGAAAATCGTCTCAATGCAAAGGGGTTCGAATCCCCTCATCTCCAAATATTCTTTTTTTTTTTCTTTTTAAATTTCTTCATGCTTTTTTAAATAATAAATGTTATAATTGTAATCATAATTAAATACGTAATTACCAAGAAAAAATAGACATAATATCATGTGAGGCATTTCCCTCCGCAAACGGATCGGCCCGACTGCCCAATATTTTAAATAATAAATAATATAATCGTAATCACAATTAAATAATTTATTACCAAAATTTTCTTCAACAAAGGAGATGTAGCTCACATGGTTATGCTATTGAAGATTCTCTGAATACAAAGGGGTTTGAATCCCCTCATCTCCAAACTATTTATTTTTTCATTTTTTATTTCTTAATACTTTTTTAAATAATAAATATTATAATTGTGTTTAAATACATTATTACGAAAATTTATTTATTCAAATGAGATGTAACTCACATGGATATGCTATTGAAAATTATCTCAATGCAAAGGGGTTCTAATCCCCTCATCTCTAAATTCTCTTTTTTTTTTCATTTTGTTCAATTTCTTCATTCTTTTTTAAATAATAAATATTATAACTATAATCATAAATGAAATACATAATTACCAAAAAATTTAGACAAAATCTCATGTGAGGCCTTTTCCCTGTGCAAACGGAACGACCCGACCGGCTCAAATACTTTGAATAATAAATGTTATAATTGTAATCACAATAAAATAAATTATTACCAAATTTTCTTCAACAAGGGAGTTGTAGCTCACATGGATATGCTATTGAAAATCGTCTCAATGCAAAGGGGTTCGAATCCCCTCATCTCCAAATATTCTTTTTTTTTGTTTTTAAATTTCTTCGTGCTTTTTACCAAGAAAAATTAGACAAAATCTCATGTGAAGCCTTCTCACTGTGCAAACCGATCGACCCGAACCGGCTCCAATAATCTTAATAATAAATGTTATAATTGTAATCATAATTAAATAAATTATTACCAAAACTTCTTTCAACAAAGGAGATGTAGTTCACATGGTTATACTATTGAAGTTCTCTCAATATAAAGGGGTTCGATTCCCCTCATCTCCAAATTCTCTTTTTTTCGTTTTTTTTTAATTTATTCATACTTTTTAAATAATAAATGCAATTAAATATATTATTACGATAATTTGTAAATAAAAGGAGATGTAGCTCACATGGATATGCTAATGAAAATTGTCTCGAGGCAATTAGGTTAGAATCCCCCCATCTCCAAGTTCTCTTTTTTTCATTTTTTTAAATTTATTCATACATTTTTAAATAATAAATATTTTAACTGTAATCATAATTAAATATATTTACCAAAATATTTAGACAAAATATCATGTGAGGCCTTTCCCTGTGCAAACGGATCGGCCCGACCCGGCTCCAATATTTTAAATAATAAATATTATAATCGTAATCACAATTAAATAATTTATTACCAAAAAAATTTTCAACAAAGGAGATCTAGTTCACATGGTTATGCTATTGAAGATTCTCTGAATACAAAGGGGTTCGAATCCCCTCATCTCCAAAATATTTCTTTTTTCATTTTTTATTTCTTAATACTTTTTTAAATAATAAATATTATAATTGTGTTTAAATACATTATTACGAAAATTTATTTATTCAAAGGAGATGTAACTCAGATGGATATGCTATTGAAAATTATCTCAATGCAAAGGGGTTCGAATCCCCTCATCTCTAAATTCTCTTTTTTTCATTTTGTTCAATTTCTTCATGCTTTTTTAAATAATCAATATTATAACTATAATCATAAATTAAATACATAATTACCAAAAAAATTTAGACAAAATCTCATGTGAGGCCTTTTCCCTGTGCAAACGGATCGACCCGACCGGCTCCAATACTTTGAATAATAAATGTTATAATTGTAATCATAATAAAATAAATTATTACCAAATTTTCTTCAACAAAGGAGATGTAGCTCACATGGATATGCTATTGAAAATCGTCTCAATGCAAAGGGGTTTGAATCCCCTCATCTCCAAATATTCTTTTTTTTTTCTTTTTAAATTTCTTCATGCTTTTTTAAATAATAAATGTTATAATTGTAATCATAATTAAATACGTAATTACCAAGAAAAATTAGACATAATATCATGTGAGGCCTTTCCCTGTGCAAACGGATCGGCCCGACTCGGCTCCAATATTTTAAATAATAAATATTATAATCGTAATCACAATTAAATAATTTATTACCAAAATTTTCTTCAACAAAGGAGATGTAGCTCACATGGTTATGCTATTGAAGATTCTCTGAATACAAACGGGTTTGAATGTAACACCCCCAATCCACTCAGGGATATTACACGCCGTGGACCCTCTCCTCAAGGATCTACCAGGCTGGTAACAACATTTAACATCTCGACAATGCCTTCAAGGCTACAATGACTCAGTAGACCGATTTGGTCTTTCCACAAATACATACAACTCAAATACAACTCATGCCCACGCAGGGGACAAAATACAACTACACCCGTACAACGGGAACAATACAGCAGTGGAAAATAAAGTACAACTGAACCAACACACGATGTACGGTTCCTCATGTGATTAGTATCGATCATCTTTCATCATCCTTCGTGCCGACCCTGTGTTATGCTCCAAAACCTGAATGCAAAAACAGACATCCACCCCCCGAATACTCGGGGATTAACAAAACTCCACTGTTTTGCTAGTGCAAGAACAAAGTGCAAATACGAGCCATATAATTCACATTCCACGAATAACAATAACCGAGGATCCTCAAAGATCCAAACGAAACGAAAAGTACTTCCCGAGGCAAGGGTTTGAGAAAACATTTCAAAAACGAAATATCATAAATCAATGGAAATAATTTATAAAACAGTTTAGAATGCCATCGAGAGTTTTAATAGAAGACAATTTAGGATTATCAAATCCTACTTTTCGAAAACCAAAAGACAAAAGGGGTCACCGCCCCAAAGGTTTACCTTCTGAAAAATGACATTACCCAAACCATTGGGATTTTAGCCCCAAATCCGTAAAACGACTTTTATAAAACCATAGGGATTTTAGCCCCAAATCTCATCAACTCACAGTACACGAGAACGTCAACAAGGTTCGTCTCCCAACATCAAAATCCACAATTAAAGGATTTAAAACATAAACCACAAAATACTCTAGAGCCATCCTAGCCAAGTAGGCCAAACGAACAACTTACCTCTTACACATTTAGTCAATGCATGCAAATGAAAAACCGTTCAAAAGCACTCATTTCCGGAAATGCCAATATCGAATCACATTTGTAAAAATGCACCACAATTAACCGCGGACCCACAGCTTCGTGGATCCCTGCCGAGACCCCGTCGGATCTAACCCACAGTGGTTAAAAGCAAGCTCGCGGTCCCACAGCTTCGTGGAACCCTACCGAGACCCCGTCGAGTCTAACCCGTAGTGAGCATACACACACACGTTACTCATGCAATACTAACATGCTAAGAATGTAAGTTCATCAAGAATACTCACTAGAGATGGCCATTAACTCGACACCATTACCAAACTCTTCAAAACACCATAACAAGATTAAATACGGAATACACAATTCCATAACTTTAAACAATAGGAGTATCATCATAAAATCCTTCAACGTTCAAAATAACCAAATCATAATCAATTCTCAAAACACCGTTCACAAATCACACTCGTTTTGAAAGAAAGCCTTTAACGAGGCCAAACCGAAATCCTTTGAAACTTCATTTCAAATAACCAAACAAACACATCAAGACGACCACCGATCATCATATCCATAAAACGAGAAAAGTATGGGCAAGGTACTTGCCTCGAATAAGAACAACGCGGAGAATCGGCCAAGTAGGTTGGCCCGAACCGACTACGAACCCGCCGACTCCACCGAACGCCAACTCACGTTCATAAACTACGAAGGACAATTAATAACAATGAAATGAATTCCATAACACGACTCAAAGCCGTTGAATTCAAAGAACGAATGACGAAAGTTCACGGATTTTCCCCAAAATGGCCAAGAACACGATTCGTTCCGTCAAAACCCGAAAACGGAATTCCAAGTTGAAATATGGATATACAATCCATAGAATATGTTTAACAACATCATTTAACCATAATCGATCCATCGAAAACGGATGAAAAACGAGATCGGGGACAAATCCCCCAAAAAGTCAACTCGAAGGAAATCAAGAAATATACTTCGATTCGACGAAGAACAATGGATTAAATGATGTTAAACACAAGAATACTACCAAGATTAATCATACCCATCATGAATTAATCAACAACACGGAACGAATCGGACGAAATTGCAAAAATCCCCAAATTCCCGAAATTAGGGTTCTAAGGAAGATTACCTCGATTCGCTGGATCAAAGGATGATAAAGGACGATTGATTGATGTTATGGACTCCAGAACTTCATGGTTTTGTTGTTAAACAACATGGCTTCGTCGCCCATGAATCGCCACTCGCGGATGGAGAAGGAAGGAAATGAAAAACGAAGTGAAATGTGACTGCTCAGCCATATTTATACTCGGCCAGACTAGCGTGCGCTAGCCTTCCCGGACTAGCGTGCGCTATCGGCCGAGTACCCTCGGCCAGGGCCCACGCGACCCGGCATCACCGACCAACCCTGCCGACCGAACCTGTCGACCCAACTCCCGCTAGCGTGCGCTACGGTCGGATACTGCGCGCGGCCAGCTGGCTCCGGTAGCCAGGGACATGCGCCCGCCAGGTAACGTACGCTAGCCGGCCGACAGCATGCGCTACGCCTGCCGACTAGCGCGAGCTACGCTCGGCGTAGCGTGCGCTACCTGCCGATCCTGACCGAGTACAGAACCTCAGAAACCCCATTGCCCAGGCCCGATAGCGTACGCTAGGCCACCCGGCAGCGTGCGCTACACCTGCCGGTTAGCGTGCGCAGCCTTCCGGCCGTAGCGTGCGCTCGCGGTTCTGCCGCACCGTCCGGCGGTGCCACTGTCGTCCGGCGATCCACCGTCCGGCGATCCGCCATCGTCCGGCCGATCCATCACCGTCGAGCTCGGCGACCCGATTTGAAAGCGTGCGGAGCGAACACGGCGAAAGTTCGCGGACAACATAAGCGACTCGAAATGACAGCGTAATACCATAATTAGTCATACGCTAGCTAGAAACGGGTCGAGACAACACTTACAGATACGGATACCCGTAACTTTTCAAGAAATTACGAATGGCCCAAACGCAGGAAATCACGATACGTGATCGAATAATCAAACCGAAGTTCACAACACTTCCAACAAAGTTAAACGGACTTGCGGAAACTCGAAACAACGATTTGGACGAGATTCGCAAGAATCGAACTCAAGTGCGGAAAAGTCGCTAAAAGCACGAACTCAACGAAACGACACCGAAACGAACTCGGATGTCAAAAGTGTAGAATTAATCATTCTCAGAATGACGAAACGGTCATGAGCGAGTCGTCAAAACGGACTCCGACCAAAAAAGAAATTTACCGAAAATCAAAAATTGCGGATATTACATTCTACCCTCCTTAAAAGAAGTTTCGTCCCGAAACTTAAAACAAGTAGGGAGAAGAAATATTCTGCCAGGAAAAACTCAACGAGACACACAAGAATGCGTAACTAACGCCCAACGGCGAAATGTCACAAACAACGCAAAGGAATATACGGCGTGAAAACACGCTCCACGGCGACCAACACAACGTTGCCGTTAGGGATATAATAAAACCAACAAGTGACAAGCGTCATCAAACGGATAATATATTCAAGTCAATTATCCGACAATCACAAAACACAACGAACGAAAACCAATATGATTGACCAACCCAACGGTACATCAATCAAAACGCGAGTCAACCGCTGAACAAACACGGAATCCCATTGCCTAAGGGATGGAAGATCGAAAACGAAACTAATTTCCCGAACTAAAGGGAATTACGGAGGAGTCTGAATGCTCAATAATCACGAAACGAGAACAAAAACCGAACAAACAAACGATCGAGACAACAAAAATCGAAGAATCATGTTCGAATCACGAAGAACAATAAAGTTCAAACAATAACTCCGAGGATGATCTGGTGAGAACTACAAGACATGCATTCCCATAAGATCCACAGGAAAGGGAATAGCGATTGAAAAGTCACAACGACAAACGAGTTATTCCGAAATGATATCACACTCGTTCGATAAACAAAAACAAGGGCAGGACAAGCTCAGAAATGTCAACGAACATAAATGAGTCGACCAAGTAGAATATACAGAAGTTCAAAATCCGATCCCTTCAAATAAAAGGACTAGTAGAACCAAATGATGTTACTCCCGAACAAAGTTCACAAGAATCGAACCGAACTCGAAAAAGTCACACCGATAACCAGATCGGCCCACAACAAGATCACATCTCGTTCGAACGATGAAACCGAAATACAGAACAAGTTCATAAAGCGCCAACGAACATGAGCGAATCGATAGACTGGAGAAAGAGAAAATACAGAAGTCAAAATAGTATGGGCATTACCTCCGACCTCGTCCACGAAATTCACAAAAACGGGAGCAAGGTAACAAGACATTAAACAATCGACGCATAACGGAACCATCACAGATGCACACGGTCATACCAAACCAAGCTCTAACAGCTCGCACATGCGCGACAACGCAGGAATCACTACGAGGCGATAATATTCAACACCAACATCCCGCCTCTCACAGGGGGCTAACGCAACAAATGTGTGGAAAGCGACTCAACGCTCACACCGCCAATTCGGTCATACTCGGGAGAAAGTATCAAAAGGACAACGCGAACATCACACATACATACCCAGCCCTCAAACGGGAATGGATAGGTTTTAAAAACGAAAACCTCATTTTGAAAATAATTTAGAAGAACACCGATTGATCTTGAGTATCATCTTTCAAAAAAAAAAAAAAGTACAAACGTGAAACATCGTTATCGAGACATTGGAGAACCATTTCGCATTTGATAAAAATGAGGACACTTTCTCTTAGTGAAAACTTTCAAAATATTCGACCCTCGGGTCTAAATAAAAGTGTTGAAAATATCTCAAAACATTTTGGTCCTCGAGGTAGAAAAAAAAATTTGAAATATATTGTGGCATCTAGGATGTACCACAAGAAAATAACTCATTTGAAAAGTATGTCTCGAAATTTGTTTTTCCAAGATACTCAAGGTTTTCAAAAATCCAATAGGCCAGAATGCCCAAAACTCACACATATCGACGTTCACTAAAACAACTCCTAGCACACGCATCAAAACGTTTAAAATCAAGACAATACATGTCTTTAAACGAAAATAAACGATAAAATACCACATTCAGAACAAAACCACTGATAAAATACCCTCCACTTTGGCTAGTGAACAAGTCGACAGCGTATAAGCACAAAGCTTCCACAAGAGACTTGTAAAGCGTGCAAATCGATTCGAAAATCATCAACAACGGAGAAAAACAACAATAAAAGACATCACAAACGCATTTACACTCTGGTATAAATCAAATACGAGAGTCGACTAAATACATATCGTGAAATCAAAATTCACATAAAATTCCACCACTTAACAAATAATCATAAAAATAGCTCGTGTCACACGAGGCACAACACAAAGAAGGGAGACTTACTTCCACAGGTCGCACGAAGATGATGATCGCCCCACGATACTAATCACGACCAACAAACTCAAACGACGCGTCGCGACACGACTCAGTCAGATAAAATCCGACGAAACAAGACTCAAACAACACGACTTGACCCGACAGCCTAGGTTTCCTCAACCTAAGCTCTGATACCATTTATGTAACACCCCCAATCCACTCAGGGATATTACACGCCGTGGACCCTCTCCTCGAGGATCTACCAGGATGGTAACAACATTTAACATCTCGACAATGCCTTCAAGGCTACAATGACTCAGTAGACCGATTTGGTCTTTCCACAAATACATACAACTCAAATACAACTCATGCCCACGCAGGGGACAAAATACAACTACACCCGTACAACGGGAACAATACAGCAGTGGAAAATAAAGTACAACTGAACCAACACACGATGTACGGTTCCTCATGTGATTAGTATCGATCATCTTTCATCATCCTTCGTGCCGACCCTGTGTTATGCTCCAAAACCTGAATGCAAAAACAGACATCCACCCCCCGAATACTCGGGGGTTAGCAAAACTCCACTGTTTTGCTAGTGCAAGAACAAAGTGCAAATACGAGCCATACAATTCACATTCCACGAATAACAATAACCGAGGATCCTCAAAGATCCAAACGAAACGAAAAGTACTTCCCGAGGCAAGGGTTTGAGAAAACATTTCAAAAACGAAATATCATAAATCAATGGAAATAATTTATAAAACAGTTTAGAATGCCATCGAGAGTTTTAATAGAAGACAATTTAGGATTATCAAATCCTACTTTTCGAAAACCAAAAGACAAAAGGGGTCACCGCCCCAAAGGTTTACCTTCTGAAAAATGACATTACCCAAACCATTGGGATTTTAGCCCCAAATCCGTAAAACGACTTTTATAAAACCATTGGGATTTTAGCCCCAAATCTCATCAACTCACAGTACACGAGAACGTCAACAAGGTTCGTCTCCCAACATCAAAATCCACAATTAAAGGATTTAAAACATAAACCACAAAATACTCTAGAGCCATCCTAGCCAAGTAGGCCAAACGAACAACTTACCTCTTACACATTTAGTCAATGCATGCAAATGAAAAACCGTTCAAAAGCACTCATTTCCGGAAATGCCAATATCGAATCACATTTGTAAAAATGCACCACAATTAACCGCGGACCCACAGCTTCGTGGATCCCTGCTGAGACCCCGTCGGATCTAACCCACAGTGGTTAAAAGCAAGCTCGCGGTCCCACAGCTTCGTGGAACCCTACCGAGACCCCGTCGAGTCTAACCCGTAGTGAGCATACACACACACACGTTACTCATGCAATACTAACATGCTAAGAATGTAAGTTCATCAAGAATACTCACTAGAGATGGCCATTAACTCGACACCATTACCAAACTCTTCAAAACACCATAACAAGATTAAATACGGAATACACAATTCCATAACTTTAAACAATAGGAGTATCATCATAAAATCCTTCAACGTTCAAAATAACCAAATCATAATCAATTCTCAAAACACCGTTCACAAATCACACTCGTTTTGAAAGAAAGCCTTTAACGAGGCCAAACCGAAATCCTTTGAAACTTCATTTCAAATAACCAAACAAACACATCAAGACGACCACCGATCATCATATCCATAAAACGAGAAAAGTATGGGCAAGGTACTTGCCTCGAATAAGAACAACGCGGAGAATCGACCGAAGTAGGTTGGCCCGAACCGACTACGAACCCGCCGACTCCACCGAACGCCAACTCACGTTCATAAACTACGAAGGACAATTAATAACAATGAAATGAATTCCATAACACGACTCAAAGCCGTTGAATTCAAAGAACGAATGACGAAAGTTCACGGATTTTCCCCAAAATGGCCAAGAACACGATTCGTTCCACAAAACCCAAAAACGGAATTCCAAGTTGAAATATGGATATACAATCCATAGAATATGTTTAACAACATCATTTAACCATAATCGATCCATCAAAACGGATGAAAACGAGATCGGGGACAAATCCCCAAAAAGTCAACTCGAAGGAAATCAAGAAATATACTTCGATTCGACGAAGAACAATGGATTAAATGATGTTAAACACAAGAATACTACCAAGATTAATCATACCCATCATGAATTAATCAACAACACGGAACGAATCGGACGAAATTGCAAAAATCCCCAAATTCCCGAAATTAGGGTTCTAAGGAAGATTACCTTGATTCGCTGGATCAAAGGATGATAACGGACGATTGATTGATGTTATGGACTCCAGAACTTCATGGTTTTGTTGTTAAACAACATGGCTTCGTCGCCCATGAATCGCCACTCGCGGATGGAGAAGGAAGGAAATGAAAAAACGAAGTGAAATGTGACTGCTCAGCCATATTTATACTCGTCCAGACTAGCGTGCGCTAGCCTTCCCGGACTAGCGTGCGCTATCGGCCGAGTACCTCGGCCAGGGCCCACGCGACCCGGCATCACCGACCAACCCCGCCGACCGAACTGTCGACCCAACTCCCGCTAGCGTGCGCTACGGTCGGATACTGCGCTAGCCGACTGGCCCAAGAGCCATCCGGATCGCATCGCCTGTAACGACGCTAGCCGGCCGACGGCATGCGCTACGCTGCCGACTAGCGCGAGCTACGCCGGCGTAGCGTGCGCTACCTGCCGATCCCGACCGAGTACGTAACCTCGAAACCCCATTGCCTGTGCCCGATAAGCACGCTAGGCCACCCGGCCAGGCGCTACACTGCCGGTTAGCGTGCGTGAGCCTTTTCCGGCCAGAAGGCGCGCTACGCCGGTTCTCGCGCACCTGGCCCGGCCGGTGCCCGCAATCGTCCGGCCATCCCGCCACCGTCCGGCCAGTCCCGCCATCGTCCGGCCAGTCCCGCCACCGTCAGGGCTCGACGACCCGATTTCCGAAAACGTACGGAACGAACACGACGAAAAGTTCGCGGACAACATAAACGACTCGAAATGAAAGCGTAATACCATAATTAGTCATACGCGACCAAGAAACGGGTCGAGACAACAATTACAGATACGGATACCCGTAACTTTTCAAGAAATTACAGAATGGCCCAAAACGCCCGGAAATCACGATACGTGATCGAATAATCAAACCGAAGTTCACAACACGTCCAACAAAGTTAAACGGACTTGCGGGAAACTCGAAACAACAGTTTCGGACGAGATTCGCAAGAATCGAACTCAAGTGCGGAAAAGTCGCTAAAAAGCACAGAACTCAACGAAACGACACCGAAACGAACTCGGATGTCAAAAAGTGTAGAATTAATCATTCTCAGAATGACGAAACGGTCATGAGCGAGTCGTCAAAACGGACTCCGACCAAAAAAGAAATTTACCGAAAATCGAAAATTGCGGATATTACATTGAATCCCCTTATCTCAAAATATTTCTTTTTTCGTTTTTTATTTCTTAATACTTTTTTAAATAATAAATATTATAATTGTGTTTAAATATATTATTAAGAAAATTTATATATTCAAAGGAGATGTAACTCACATGGATATGCTATTGAAAATTATCTCAATGCAAAGGGGTTCGAATCCCCTCATCTCTAAATTCTCTTTTTTTCATTTTGTTCAATTTCTTCATGCTTTTTTAAATAATAAATATTATAACTATAATCATAAATTAAATACATAATTACCAAAAAATTTAGACAAAATCTCATGTGAGGCCTTTTCACTGTGCAAACGGATCGACCCGATCGGCTCCAATACTTTGAATAATAAATGTTATAATTGTAATCACAATTAAATAAATTATTACCAAACTTTCTTCAACAAAGGAGATGTAGCTCACATGGATATGCTATTGAAAATCGTCTCAATGCAAAGGGGTTCGAATCCCCTCATCTCCAAATATTCTTTTTTTTTTCTTTTTAAATTTCTTCATGCTTTTTTAAATAATAAATGTTATAATTGTAATCATAATTAAATACGTAATTACCAAGAAAAATTAGACAAAATCTCATGTGAGGCCTTTTCACTGTGCAAACCAATCGACCCGACCCGGCTCCAATAATCTTAATAATAAATGTTATAATTGTAATCATAATTAAATAAATTAATACCAAAATTTCGTTCAACAAAGGAGATGTAGCTCACATGGTTATACTATTGAAGTTCTCTCAATATAAAGGGGTTCGATTCCCCTCATCTCCAAATTCTCTTTTTTTCATTTTTTTTAATTTATTCAAACTTTTTAAATAATAAATGCAATTAAATATATTATTACGAAAATTTGTAAATAAAAGGAGATGTAGCTCACATGGATATGCTAATGAAAATTGTGTCGATGCAATTAGGTTAGAATCCCCCCATCTCCAAGTTCTCTTTTTTTCATTTTTCTAAATTTATTCATACATTTTTAAATAATAAATGTTTTAACTGTAATCATAATTAAATACATATTTACCAAAATATTTACACAAAATCTCATGTGAGGCCATTCCCTGTGCAAACGGATAGGCCCGACCTGCTCAATATTTTAAATAATAAATATTATAATCGTAATCACAATTAAATAATTTATTACCAAAATTTTTTTCAACAAATGAGATGTAGTTCACATGGTTATGCTATTGAAGATTCTCTGAATACAAAGGGGTTCGAATCCCCTAATCTCCAAAATATTTCTTTTTTCATTTTTTATTTCTTAATACTTTTTTAAATAATAAATATTATAATTGTGTTTAAATACATTATTATGAAAATTTATTTATTCAAAGGAGATGTAACTCAGATGGATATGCTATTGAAAATTATCTCAATGCAAAGGGGTTCGAATCCCCTCATCTCTAAATTCTCTTTTTTTCATTTTGTTCAATTTCTTCATGCTTTTTTAAATAATCAATATTATAACTATAATCATAAATTAAATACATAATTACCAAAAAATTTAGACAAAATCTCATGTGAGGCCTTTTCCCTGTGCAAACGGATCGACCCGACCGGCTCCAATACTTTGAATAATAAATGTTATAATTGTAATCATAATAAAATAAATTATTACCAAATTTTCTTCAACAAAGGAGATGTAGCTCACATGGATATGCTATTGAAAATCGTCTCAATGCAAAGGGGTTGAATCCTCATCTTCAAATATTCTTTTTTTTTCTTTTAAATTTCTTCATGCTTTTTAAATAATAAATGTTATAATTGTAATCATAATTAAATACGTAATTACCAAGAAAAAATAGACATAATATCATGTGAGGCCTTTCCTCTCGCAAACGGATCGGCCCGACTCGGCTCCAATATTTTAAATAATAAATATTATAATCGTAATCACAATTAAATAATTTATTACCAAAATTTTCTTCAACAAAGGAGATGTAGCTCACATGGTTATGCTATTGAAGATTCTCGAATACAAAGGGGTTTGAATCCCTCATCTCCAAACTATTTATTTTTTTCATTTTTATTTCTTAATACTTTTTAAATAATAAATATTATAATTGTGTTTAAATACATTATTACGAAAATTTATTTATTCAAATGAGATGTAACTCACATGGATATGCTATTGAAAATTATCTCAATGCAAAGGGGTTCTAATCCCCTCATCTCTAAATTCTCTTTTTTTCATTTTGTTCAATTTCTTCATGCTTTTTAAATAATAAATATTATAACTATAATCATAAATTAAATACATAATTACCAAAAATTTAGACAAAATCTCATGTGAGGCCTTTTCCTGTGCAAACGGATCGACCCGACCGGCTCAAATACTTTGAATAATAAATGTTATAATTGTAATCACAATAAAATAAATTATTACCAAATTTTCTTCAACAAGGGAGTTGTAGCTCACATGGATATGCTATTGAAAATCGTCTCAATGCAAAGGGGTTCGAATCCTCATCTCCAAATATTCTTTTTTTGTTTTTAAATTTCTTCGTGCTTTTACCAAGAAAAATTAGACAAAATCTCATGTGAAGCCTTCTCCTTTGTGCAAACCGATCGACCCGAACCGGCTCCAATAATCTTAATAATAAATGTTATAATTGTAATCATAATTAAATAAATTATTACCAAAACTTCTTTCAACAAAGGAGATGTAGTTCACATGGTTATACTATTGAAGTTCTCTCAATATAAAGGGGTTCGATTCCCTCATCTCCAAATTCTCTTTTTCGCTTTTTTAATTTATTCATACTTTTAAATAATAAATGCAATTAAATATATTATTACGAAAATTTGTAAATAAAAGGAGATGTAGCTCACATGGATATGCTAATGAAAATTGTCTCGAGGCAATTAGGTTAGAATCCCCCATCTCCAAGTTCTCTTTTTTCATTTTTTAAATTTGTTCATACATTTTTAAATAATAAATATTTTAACTGTAATCATAATTAAATATATATTTACCAAAATATTTAGACAAAATATCATGTGAGGCCTTTCCTGTGCAAACGGATCGGCCCGACCTGCTCCAATATTTTAAATAATAAATATTATAATCGTAATCACAATTAAATAATTTATTACCAAAAATTTTTCAACAAAGGAGATCTAGTTCACATGGTTATGCTATTGAAGATTCTCTGAATACAAAGGGGTTCGAATCCCTCATCTCCAAAATATTTCTTTTTCATTTTTATTTCTTAATACTTTTTTAAATAATAAATATTATAATTGTGTTTAAATACATTATTACGAAAATTTATTTATTCAAAGGAGATGTAACTCAGATGGATATGCTATTGAAAATTATCTCAATGCAAAGGGGTTCGAATCCCCTCATCTCTAAATTCTCTTTTTTTCATTATGTTCAATTTCTTCATGCTTTTTTAAATAATCAATATTATAACTATAATCATAAATTAAATACATAATTACCAAAAAAATTTAGACAAAATCTCATGTGAGGCCTTTTCCCTGTGCAAACGGATCGACCCGACCGGCTCCAATACTTTGAATAATAAATGTTATAATTGTAATCATAATAAAATAAATTATTACCAAATTTTCTTCAACAAAGGAGATGTAGCTCACATGGATATGCTATTGAAAATTGTCTCAATGCAAAGGGGTTCGAATCCCCTCATCTCCAAATATTCTTTTTTTTTCTTTTTAAATTTCTTCATGCTTTTTTAAATAATAAATGTTATAATTGTAATCATAATTAAATACGTAATTACCAAGAAAAATTAGACATAATATCATGTGAGGCCTTTCCCTGTGCAAACGGATCGGCCCGACTCGGCTCCAATATTTTAAATAATAAATATTATAATCGTAATCACAATTAAATAATTTATTACCAAAATTTTCTTCAACAAAGGAGATGTAGCTCACATGGTTATGCTATTGAAGATTCTCGAATACAAAGGGTTTGAATCCCTTATCTCAAAATATTTCTTTTTTCGTTTTTTATTTCTTAATACTTTTTTAAATAATAAATATTATAATTGTGTTTAAATATATTATTAAGAAAATTTATATATTCAAAGGAGATGTAACTCACATGGATATGCTATTGAAAATTGTCTCAATGCAAAGGGGTTCGAATCCCCTCATCTCTAAATTCTCTTTTTTTCATTTTGTTCAATTTCTTCATGCTTTTTTAAATAATAAATATTATAACTATAATCATAAATTAAATACATAATTACCAAAATATTTAGACAAAATCTCATGTGAGGCCTTTTCACTGTGCAAACGGATCGACCCGATCGGCTCCAATACTTTGAATAATAAATGTTATAATTGTAATCACAATTAAATAAATTATTACCAAATTTTCTTCAACAAAGGAGATGTAGCTCACATGGATATGCTATTGAAAATCATCTCAATGCAAAGGGGTTCGAATCCCCTCATCTCCAAATATTCTTTTTTTTTCTTTTTAAATTTCTTCATGCTTTTTTAAATAATAAATGTTATAATTGTAATCATAATTAAATACGTAATTACCAAGAAAAATTAGACAAAATCTCATGTGAGGCCTTTTCACTGTGCAAACCAATCGACCCGACCCGGCTCCAATAATCTTAATAATAAATGTTATAATTGTAATCATAATTAAATAAATTATTACCAAAATTTCGTTCAACAAAGGAGATGTAGCTCACATGGTTATACTATTGAAGTTCTCTCAATATAAAGGGTTCGATTCCCTCATCTCCAAATTCTCTTTTTTCATTTTTTTAATTTATTCAAACTTTTAAATAATAAATGCTATTAAATATATTATTACGAAAATTTGTGAATAAAAGGAGATGTAGCTCACATGGATATGCTAATGAAAATTGTCTCGATGCAATTAGGTTAGAATCCCCCCATCTCCAAGTTCTCTTTTTTTCATTTTTCTAAATTTATTCATACATTTTTAAATAATAAATGTTTTAACTGTAATCATAATTAAATACATATTTACCAAAATATTTACACAAAATCTCATGTGAGGCCATTCCCTGTGCAAACGGATAGGCCCGACGCTCAATATTTTAAATAATATATATTATAATCGTAATCACAATTAAATAATTTATTACCAAAATTTTTTTCAACAAAGGAGATGTAGTTCGCATGGTTATGCTATTGAAGATTCTCTGAATACAAAGGGGTTCGAATCCCCTCATCTCCAAAATATTTCTTTTTTCATTTTTTATTTCTTAATACTTTTTTAAATAATAAATATTATAATTGTGTTTAAATACATTATTACGAAAATTTATTTATTCAAAGGAGATGTAACTCGATGGATATGCTATTGAAAATTATCTCAATGCAAAGGGGTTGAATCCCCTCATCTCTAAATTCTCTTTTTTCATTTTGTTCAATTTCTTCATGCTTTTTAAATAATCAATATTATAACTATAATCATAAATTAAATACATAATTACCAAAAATTTAGACAAAATCTCATGTGAGGCCTTTTCCACTGTGCAAACGGATCGACCCGACCGGCTCCAATACTTTGAATAATAAATGTTATGATTGTAATCATAATAAAATAAATTATTACCAAATTTTCTTCAACAAAGGAGATGTAGCTCACATGGATATGCTATTGAAAATCGTCTCAATGCAAAGGGGTTGAATCCCCTCATCTCCAAATATTCTTTTTTTTTCTTTTAAATTTCTTCATGCTTTTTAAATAATAAATGTTATAATTGTAATCATAATTAAATACGTAATTACCAAGAAAAATAGACATAATATCATGTGAGGCATTTCCCTCCGCAAACGGATCGGCCCGACTCGGCTCCAATATTTTAAATAATAAATATTATAATCGTAATCACAATTAAATAATTTATTACCAAAATTTTCTTCAACAAAGGAGATGTAGCTCACATGGTTATGCTATTGAAGATTCTACGAATACAAAGGGGTTTGAATCTCCTCATCTCCAAACTATTTATTTTTCATTTTTATTTCTTAATACTTTTTAAATAATAAATATTATAATTGTGTTTAAATACATTATTACGAAAATTTATTTATTCAAATGAGATGTAACTCACATGGATATGCTATTGAAAATTATCTCAATGCAAAGGGGTTCTAATCCCTCATCTCTAAATTCTCTTTTTTTTTCATTTTGTTCAATTTCTTCATGCTTTTTTAAATAATAAATATTATAACTATAATCATAAATTAAATACATAATTACCAAAAATTTAGACAAAATCTCATGTGAGGCCTTTTCCTGTGCAAACGGATCGACCCGACCGCTCAAATACTTTGAATAATAAATGTTATAATTGTAATCACAATAAAATAAATTATTACCAAATTTTCTTCAACAAGGAGTTGTAGCTCACATGGATATGCTATTGAAAATCGTCTCAATGCAAAGGGGTTCGAATCCCTCATCTCCAAATATTCTTTTTTTGTTTTTAAATTTCTTCGTGCTTTTACCAAGAAAAATTAGACAAAATCTCATGTGAAGCCTTCTCACTTGTAAACCGATCGACCCGAACCGGCTCCAATAATCTTAATAATAAATGTTATAATTGTAATCATAATTAAATAAATTATTACCAAAACTTCTTTCAACAAAGGAGATGTAGTTCACATGGTTATACTATTGAAGTTCTCTCAATATAAAGGGGTTTGATTCCCCTCATCTCCAAATTCTCTTTTTTTCGTTTTTTTTTTAATTTATTCATACTTTTTAAATAATAAATGCAATTAAATATATTATTACGAAAATTTGTAAATAAAAGGAGATGTAGCTCACATGGATATGCTAATGAAAATTGTCTCGAGGCAATTAGGTTAGAATCCCCCCATCTCCAAGTTCTCTTTTTTTCATTTTTTTAAATTTATTCATACATTTTTAAATAATAAATATTTTAACTGTAATCATAATTAAATATATATTTACCAAAATATTTAGACAAAATATCATGTGAGGCCTTTCCCTGTGCAAACGGATCGGCCCGACCCGGCTCCAATATTTTAAATAATAAATATTATAATCGTAATCACAATTAAATAATTTATTACCAAAATTTTTTTCAACAAAGGAGATGTAGTTCACATGGTTATGCTATTGAAGATTCTCTGAATACAAAGGGGTTCGAATGTAACATCCCAATTCACAAATGGGACATTACACGCCGTAGAACCCTCGTGAGGTCTACCAGGCTAACTCGTGACACATGAACCACAATGATAACATGAAAGATGTACCCAAAGAGTAGATAAGGCCGTGGCCTCGGCCAAAAAATTTTAACGGAGTACATGAGACATAAGTTAAATACCAAAATGTTGCCCACGCAGGGGACTTAAACCATGTTCAAAAATAAACCAACTATCTCCAAACTGATGATGCAATGACAAAACAGAAAAATGCGGACTCGAGCCACATCATCATCATGCCAACCCATCCTTTGCATGCGCATCCCGTGCGACTCCTCACTGACTGCACTGAAATGCATAAGACGCATTTCCCATTTAAGGGGTTAGCATTCGAATAGCTAGTGCAAGTACATAATTACACAACATTATATACATACACAATTCAACGCAAATAAATCATTAGGAAAATTATTTTGAAAGACAATATTCAGTAATATCACATTAACAACAAAACAGTATATCAACAATTTTCCCACATCACAATTATCCACGCTTGGTAACTCGCGACCGTACCCATTAGTATCGGTCCCAAGAGGTCCGTCGGACCGTCCCAGTGAGAAACCACTTCGCGGCCGTACCCATTAGTATCGGCCCCGCAGGTCCCGTCGGACCGTCCCCAGGTGGAAGAACATCAACACACGCACTCAATTCCACTTCCATGGCCGTACCCATTAGTATCGGCCCCCAGAGGCCACACGCCATCCCCAGGTGGAAGAGAAACAATCACATTCGTTCAATAACACCATATACATCATTCGCATCAAAATCATATGCACATAACGGAATGTAATACATGTACTTGCCTGATTAATACTACGTGAAGGAAACAGCGAACGGAAGGTTTCGGCCCGAACAACCTTCACAAATCCGATCCTAACACAAATAACGATGGACAACAATTCTTAAAACTACGTAAATGATGGAATACATCCTAGTTCAACCCGCTGAAACCCTTAGTCGAACAAAACTTGGGTATCGTCGACTATAAGTGACGAACAATGGAAAACTTGGAATTTAAAACCACAAATCATCGATAAACTGAAGGGTTACAAGTGCACGATCGAAGTCCAAATGACAACCCGAATAATTCGGACTAAAAGAGTCAAATCCCAAGAAATCCCCAAAATTCCCCCAAAATCTCAAAATAAGGGTTTTGGGAAAAGTTACCTTGATTCGGATGGTGGAAAGTGATTAGGAACTTGAAGAATTCACACAAGGAATGCACGGTGGTAGTGAATGATGATCTACAGTCGAAATCGGCCCTAATCCCCGTCTGAATCGCCAAAGCCGAGAAGAATAGGAAAAGAAGGAAAAATGACGAAATTGATCGTCTGTCCTATTTATATCTAATGAGACTTAGCGCACGCTACGCACAAGCATTAGCGTGCGCTAGCGGGGCATGGCGATACCGCCTTCCGACCTCCGTTAGCGTACGCAAGCTAACATGGTTAGCGTGCGCTAGTATCGGGATTAGCGTGCGTTAACGCCGATTAGCGTCTGACGCTCGGTCCAGCACCAGTATCGAACCCATCGCCCAAATCGCTCAAATCGATAGCGCACGCTATTTAACCCAGTGTTAGCGACGCTAACCACACAATGATAGCGCACGCAGTACATCCCGAGTAGCGTGCGCTACTCAGTAGCAGCTTCGCATACCCATCACAACAGCCGCACAAGTGCCGAAAACGAAGCAAGACCGTAATCCGTAATCATAAACACGTAATAATAAAGACGACAAAGTTGAGCGTTGAAAGAGAATATAATCTCGATCACTAGAGAGTTTGAAACGAAGCAAATAAGGCGAAATTCCCAACTTATGAAAATTACAAAACGGCCCAAATGCCCGAAAAATCGCGATACAACGTCGGATTAACAAACCGAAAGTTCCAACACGACCAACTCAACCATACAAACTTATACGAATCGAGAAACAACGAAAACGAACAAGTTTAACGAGAATCGAACGTACATGCGGCAAGATATAAATCAAAATGAAATTATGCAAAAACACCCTCGAAACTCGACCAGACGGAAAAACTCCAAGAACAAAATAGATTCAGAATTCCAAAACAGTGCTAAGCGAGTTGTCTGAAACGAACATACACCAAAAATAGAAATTACCGAAAATAGAAAACACGGATATTACATTATCTCCCCCTAAAAATAAGTTTCGTCCCGAAACTTACAATGCGAACAACTCGGGGTATCTCGACTGCATACTCTCCTCCGTCTCCCATGTGGCTTCCTCGGACCCATGTCTCGACCATTGAACTTTAACCAGAGGGATGGTTTTATGACGAAGTTGCTTCACCCGACGCTCTAAAATCTGAATCGGCCTCTCTTCGATGGTAATGTCGGGTCCCAATTCGATTTCTCCAAAATCGATAATATGGCTAGGGTCCGATACATACTTCCTAAGCTGGGAAACATGAAATACGTTATGAACGTGGCTCAGGGACGGAGGCAAGCCTAACCGATAGGCAAGCTCTCCCACTCTCTCTAAAATCTCAAACGGACCAATAAACCTCGGACTAAGTTTACCCTTCCGGCCGAAGCGGTAAACTCCCCGTGTCGGCGACACCTTAAGCAAAACATGATCTCCCACCTCAAACTCCAACGGACGGCGACGCGTGTCGGCATAAGACTTCTGCCGACTACGGCCGTTAACAATCTATCCCGAATCGAGTAATCTTCTCTCTCGTCTCAACTACCATATCGGGCTCGGTACCAATCAGCTCGGACGCATCGTCCCAACACAAAGGCGATCTACACCTCCTCCCATACAGCGCCTCAAATGGCGCCATTTTGATCGAGGCGTGCCAACTATTGTTGTACGTGAACTCAATCAACGGCAAGTGCGACTCCCAATCATCCTTCCATTCTAGGGCACAGGGCTCTCAACATATCCTCTAACTTCGGATCGTCCGCTCCGACCGTCCGGTCGAGGGTGATAAGATGTACCGAGTCTCAACTCGCCCCCAAAGCTCGATGAACGGCCCGCCGTAAATGTGACACGAACCGACCATCACGATCCGAAACAATACTCTTAGGAGTCCCATGTAATCTCACGACCTCGCAATAAATACTCGTGCTAGTCTCTCCGGCCCCAAGTGTCCTTAATACCCAGAAATGAGCTGATTTGGTCACGATCGACAATAACCCAAATCATGTTCATTCCATTCCGAGTCCTAGGCATACTAGTAATGAAATCCATAGAAATATCCTCCCATTTCCACTCCGGGATAGGAAGTGGTCGCAAAACCCCGCTGGTCGCCGATGCTCGATCTTAACTCGCCGACAGTGTCAAACACCTCGACACAAACTCGCTAACGTCTGTCTTCAAATTACTCCACGGTAGTTGCTCCTCACATCCTTGTACATTTTATTCGTACCAGGATGTATGGAGTAAGGCGTGGTATGAGCTTCACTCAAGATCTTCTGTCTCAGCTCAATATCATTCGGTACACATAGTCTGCCGCGAAATCTCAGAATGCCATCATCCTGAACCACAAATCCAGGGGCTTTCCCCTGCCTCACATCCTCCCTTAACTGGACCAAACACGGATCACCATACTGTTTCGCCTTGATATCATCAGTCAAGGACGAAGTGATCTCTAATGCACATAACTGGCCCTGAACTCTCTGAACCCAAACCTCAATATTCTGACAAATAAGATCTCGCTGGATCCTACTCTGCGGTGTAAGTACTTCTAACATGTGCAACGCCATCGGCTTACGGCTCAACGCATCCGCCACCACGTTAGCCTTACCCGGATGGTAAAGTATCTCGAGGTCGTAATCTTTAATTAGCTCTAACCACCTACGCTGCCTCATATTTAACTCCTTCTGACTGAAGATATACTTCAAACTCTTGTGGTCGGTAAAAATCTTACACGACGACCCATAGAGATAATGCCTCCAAATCTTTAAGGCGAAAACGACCGCAGCTAACTCCAAATCGTGCGTGGGGTAATTCACCTCATAAGGTTTCAACTGGCGGGACGCATATGCAATCACTCTGTCTCTCTGCATCAAAACACATCCTAGACCAAGGCCCGAAGCATCACCAGACACTACGAAATCCTCGTTCCTCGAGGCAACGCTAACACGGGCGCGGTAGTCAATCGTCTCTTTAACTCGTCAAAACCGCCCCGCCTATCTCGTAGTCCACTCGAACTTCCGAGTTTTCTCGGAGCAATCGAGTGAGTGGTCTAGCGATCCTAGAAAATCCTCAACGAATCTACGGTAATAGCCGGCAAGACCAGAAAACTCCTCACCTCCTTCACATTCGTAGGCGGCTCCCAAGCCAACACCGCCTATTTTCTCGGATCTACCCGAACTCCTCTCACGAAATCACATGCCCAAGGAACGTCACTTCCTCGAGCCAAAACTCACACTTAGAGAACTTCGCGTACAACTGCTCAGCCCTCAAAGTGTCTAATACAATCCGAAGATGTAAGGCGTGCTCCTCTCGACTCCGTGAATAGATAAGAATATCGTCAATAAAAACGACTATGAATTTGTCCAGATACTCAATAAAAACTTTGTTCATCAACTGCATGAACACTGCTGGGGCATTGGTTAGCCCGAATGGCATAACCACAAACTCGTAATGGCCATATCTCGTCCGAAAGGCAGCTTTCGGAATATCGACGTCCCGAATCCTCAACTGGTAGTAGCCCGATCGCAAATCAATCTTCGAAAAGACTGTCGCCCCCTGTAGCTGATCAAACAAATCGTCAATCCTGGGCAAAGGGTATTTATTTTTGATGGTTAGCTTGTTTAATTCTCGATAGTCGATGCATAAACGAAGCGATCCATCCTTCTTCTTGACAAAAAGTACAGGCGCACCCCAAGGCGATGCGCTCGGTCGAATATACCCTTTATCTAACAACTCTCCCAACTGATTTTTCAACTCTAGCATCTCCGACGGTGCCATACGGTACGGTGCTCGAGAAATAGGGGCCGCATTGGGCTCAAGGTCAATAGGAAACTCCACCTCTCGATGTGGTGGTAATCCCGGCAAGTCATCTGGAAATACATCGGGATACTCGCTAACAACTGGAATCGACGATATGTCAACCCCACCATCTTCCGCCTGCAGAGCGAAACACCAGTAGCCGACACAACCTTGGTTCAAAAGTTTCATCGCCTTCAAGGCGCTAATCACACCCCGATCTACCCGACTTACGGTAGACGAGAGTATGCTCGGTGCCGTCCTCGGCAACTATCGTGATGGTGCTAGTCCGATAGTTCATGATAGCACCATGACGATCCAACCAATCGTCCCCGAGGATCAAATCCTCACCCTTAAGGTCTATAACAATGAGATTCGAGGGCCAATCCTGGCTCCCGATCCTCACTGGGCAATCCCTAACTTCCCGGTCCCCAACCATACGATCCCCGCTGGGCGTACCCACTACGAACGGCACACACTCAAACAAGCAGTCAAAACCAATACGACTCACACAATCCGAAGCTATAAAGGAATGGGTCGCACCCGAATCAAAAAGTACTGAAACTGGATGAGAAAGGATCTGAGTGGTACCTGACGCCACCGGAATGTCTGCCTCCTCCGTGCGCCTCATCTGATATAATCGGGGATGGACTGAGCCCGAACTCGACGCTGCGCGGCGATCCGGCTGACTCCGACCTCTACCACGACTCGAACCCTGCGGAACATGAGTAGCTGGTGAGCTGTGATCCCTCTGATCGGCAGTGGTAGTAGTAAATCTAGCGGCCCTGGTGGCCCTCTCACAATGAACTGCTCGATGCCCGGTCTGTCCGCAGGTAAAGCAAGCAACTAACGGAAGTGGGCAATCCTTCACAACGTGCTCGGGCTGACTGCAATTAAAACAAACTCTCCCGCCCGGTGCAACAGACTGAACTGAACGGTTACCCTGAGATCCACCGGCCTGATGAAACGGCCTCTTCCCAGGTGTAGGAGCAGAACGAGACCTCGAAAACTGACCACCTTTTCCGGCCGAGAACCCACCATTAGTCTTCTGTTTCTTAGCTTCCGAAACCGACTCTGATTCCGGGACAGCCATCTCGATCGCCAGGGCGCGATCCTGGTATTCCTTCAAAGTGGCACACATGAGCGGCGCCATACTCTGTCTAATATGCGGCTTCATGCGCATATTGAAGTAACGGATTTTATCGGCCTCCGTTCTCACTTGATCTCTCACGAAACCCAACTGCTGATTGTAAGAAATGATGGCCTGAGAAATAGGCACATCCTGAGGTGTAGCGGTGAAGAACTCTACAATTCTGCGCTCCTTGACTGGCGGCGGACAATATTCTGCTTCCATAGCAGCCCTGAACTCATCCCAAGTGGCTCGACGGTCTCTGGGCGCAACGGCCTCCCACCATTCCGCAGCTTCCTTATCCAGGAGGTACTGGGCAATATGTACTCTCCTGTCTTCAGGACAAGCTACGGCATCAAAGGTCCTGGACAACTGAAAGAGCCAATTCTCCCAACCGAGGGAGTCAGAAGATCCGGAGAAACGAGGAGGGTGCATCTTAGTCACCGTCTGAAGCCACTTACTAGCCTCCTCCTCCGGTGTCGGGGGCGGATTCTGGCGTCCACCCTGAGCTATCTGAGTAAGTTGGGCTACCAACTGCTGAAGTACGGCAGTAGCCCCGGCGTCGGCATTATTACCCGACGGCACTAAGTGAGAGGCTGAGTCCGCAGAGGACTGGGAAAGTGAGCCCTCCTCATTATCAGCACCACGACCACGGCCTCGGCCGCGTCCCCTAGCCGGTCTACCACGACCTCTCAACATACTGAAGAAGAATAAGAAAAGAACAAGATCAGAAAGATTCACAATTCACAAGGTTGGTAACACAAGTCACAATCCCGAACAGTACAAGAAAACGGATTACAGAAACATAAGAGTTCGAGGAGACTTACAGCCACGGGTTGCACGAAAGGACGGTAGCATGATGATATTAGGCTCAACAACTGACTCTAATGACGCACTGACAGACCCAAATTTCACCGACAGCCTAGGTATTCAAAACCTAAGCTCTGATACCATAATTGTAACATCCCAATTCACAAATGGGACATTACACTCCGTAGAACCCTCGTGAGGTCTACCAGGCTAACTCGTGACACATGAACCACAATGATAACATGAAAGATGTACCCAAAGAGTAGATAAGGCCGTGGCCTCGGCCAAAACATTTTAACGGAGTACATGAGACATAAGTTAAATACCAAAATGTTGCCCACGCAGGGGACTTAAACCATGTTCAAAAATAAACCAACTATCTCCAGTACTCGACAGATGCAATGACAAAACAGAAAAATGCAGACTCGAGCCACATCATCATCATGCCAACCCATCCTTTGCATGCGCATCCCGTGCCAGCTCCTCACTGACTGCACCGAAATGCATAAGACGATTTCCCCATTTAAGGGGTTAGCATTCGAATAGCTAGTGCAAGTACATAATTACACAACATTATATACATACACAATTCAACGCAAATAAATCATTAGGAAAATTATTTTGAAAGTCAATATTCCGGAATATCACATTAACACCAAAACAGTATATCAACAAGTTTCCCACATCACAATTATCCACGCTTGGTAACTCGCGACCGTACCCATTAGTATCGGTCCCCAGAGGTCCCGTCGGACCGTCCCTGTGTGAGAAACCACTCGCGGCCGTACCCATTAGTATCGGCCCCCGCAGGTCCCGTCGGACCGTCCCAGTGGAAGAACATCAACACACGCACTCAATTCCACTTCCATGGCCGTACCCATTAGTATCGGCCCCAGAGGCCACACGCCATCCCTGTGGAAGAGAAACAATCACATTCGTTCAATAACACCATATACATCATTCGCATCAAAATCATATGCACATAACGGAATGTAATACATGTACTTGCCTGATTAATACTACGTGAAGGAAACAGCGAACGGAAGGTTTCGGCCCGAACAACCTTCACAAATCCGATCCTAACACAAATAACGATGGACAACAATTCTTAAAACTACGTAAATGATGGAATACATCCTAGTTCAACCCGCTGAAACCCTTAGTCGAACAAAACTTGGGTATCGTCGACTATAAGTGACGAACAATGGAAAACTTGGAATTTAAAACCACAAATCATCGATAAACTGAAGGGTTACAAGTGCACGATCGAAGTCCAGCGATAACCCAGTAATAATTCGGACTAAAAGAGTCAAATCCCAAGAAATCCCCAAAATTCCACAAAAATCTCAAAATAAGGGTTTTGGGAAAAGTTACCTTGATTCGGATGGTGGAAAGTGATTAGGAACTTGAAGAATTCACACAAGGAATGCACGGTGGTAGTGAATGATGATCTACAATAAATCGGCCCTAATCCCCGTCTGGAATCGCCAAAGCCGAGAAGAATAGGAAAAGAAGGAAAAATGACGAAATTGATCGCTGCCCTATTTATATCTAATGACTTAGCGCACGCTACGCACAAGCATTAGCGTGCGCTAGCGGCATGGCGTAATACCGCCTTCGACCTCCCGTTAGCGTACGCAAGCTAACATGGTTAGCGTGCGCTAGTATCGGGATTAGCGTGCGTTAACGCCGATTAGCGACGCCGCCCGGTCCAAGCAAAGCATCGAACCCATCGCCCGAAATCGTCAAATCGAGAAGCGCACGCTACGAACCCTGTGTTAGCGACGCTAACCACACAATGATAGCGCACGCAGTACATCCCGAGTAGCGTGCGCTACTCAGCGTAGCTTCACATACCCATCCGCCAACAGCACAAGTGCCAAAAACGAAGCAAGACCGTAATCCGTAATCATAAACACGTAATAATAAAGACGACAAAGTTGACGTTGAAAGAGAATATAATCTCGATCACTAGAGAGTTTGAAACGAAGCAAATAAGGCGAAATTCCCAACTTATGAAAATTACAAAAACGGCCCAAATGCAGAAAAATCGCGATACAACGTCGGATTAACAAACCGAAAGTTCCAACACGACCAACTCAACCATACAAACTTATACGAATCGAGAAACAACGAACAAGTTTAACGAGAATCGAACGTACATGCGGCAAGATATAAATCAAAATGAAATTATGCAAAAACACCCTCGAAACTCGACCAGACGGAAAAACTCCAAGAACAAAATAGATTCAGAATTCCAAAACAGTGCTAAGCGAGTTGTCTGAAACGAACATACACCAAAAATAGAAATTACCGAAAATAGAAAACACGGATATTACATTGAATCCCCTCATCTCCAAAATATTTCTTTTTTCATTTTTTATTTCTTAATACTTTTTTAAATAATAAATATTATAATCGTAATCACAATTAAATAATTTATTACCAAAATTTTCTTCAACAAAGGAGATGTAGCTCACATGGTTATGCTATTAAAGATTCTTTGAATACAAAGGGGTTCGAATCCCCTTATCTCAAAATATTTCTTTTTTCGTTTTTTATTTCTTAATACTTTTTTAAATAATAAATATTATAATTGTGTTTAAATATATTATTAAGAAAATTTATTTATTCAAAGGAGATGTAACTCAGATGGATATGCTATTGAAAATTATCTCAATGCAAAGGGGTTCGAATCCCCTCATCTCTAAATTCTCTTTTTTTTCATTTTGTTCAATTTCTTCATGCCTTTTTAAATAATAAATATTATAACTATAATCATAATTTAAATACATAATTACCAAAAAATTTAGACAAAATCTCATGTGAGGCCTTTTCCCTGTGCAAACGGATCGACCCGACCGCCTCCAATACTTTGAATAATAAATGTTATAATTGTAATCACAATAAAATAAATTATTACCAAATTTCTTCAACAAAGGAGTTGTAGCTCACATGAATATGCTATTGAAAATCGTCTCAATGCAAAGGGGTTCGAATCCCCTCATCTCCAAATATTCTTTTTTTTTCTTTTTAAATTTCTTCATGCTTTTTACCAAGAAAAATTAGACAAAATCTCATGTGAGGCCTTCTCACTGTGCAAACCGATCGACCCGACCCGGCTCCAATAATCTTAATAATAAATGTTATAATTGTAATCATAATTAAATAAATTATTACCAAAACTTCTTTCAACAAAGGAGATGTAGCTCACATGGTTATACTATTGAAGTTCTCTCAATATAAAGGGGTTCGATTCCCCTCATCTCCAAGTTCTCTTTTTTTCGTTTTTTTTAATTTATTCATACTTTTTAAATAATAAATGCAATTAAATATATTATTACAAAAATTTGTAAATAAAAGGAGATGTAGCTCACATGGATATGCTAATGAAAATTGTCTCGATGCAATTAGGTTAGAATCCCCCCATCTCCAAGTTCTCTTTTTTTCATTTTTCTAAATTTATTCATACATTTTTAAATAATAAATGTTATAACTGTAATCATAATTAAATACATATTTACCAAAATATTTACACAAAATCTCATGTGAGGCCTTTCCCTATGCAAACGGATAGGCCCGACCCGGCTCCAATATTTTAAATAATAAATATTATAATCGTAATCACAATTAAATAATTTATTACCAAAAAAAATTTCAACAAAGGAGATGTAATTCACATGGTTATGCTATTGAAGATTCTCTGAATACAAAGGGGTTCGAATCTCCTCATCTCCAAAATATTTCTTTTTTCATTTTTTATTTCTTAATACTTTTTTAAATAATAAATATTATAATTGTGTTTAAATACATTATTACGAAAATTTATTTATTCAAATGAGATGTAACTCACATGGATATGCTATTGAAAATTATCTCAATGCAAAGGGGTTCGAATCCCCTCATCTCTAAATTCTCTTTTTTTTTCATTTTGTTCAATTTCTTCATGCTTTTTTAAATAATCAATATTATAACTATAATCATAAATTAAATACATAATTACCAAAAAATTTAGACAAAATCTCATGTGAGGCCTTTTCCCTGTGCAAACGGATCGACCCGACCGGCTCCAATACTTTGAATAATAAATATTATAATTGTAATCATAATAAAATAAATTATTACCAAATTTTCTTCAACAAAGGAGATGTAGCTCACATGGATATGCTATTGAAAATCGTCTCAATGCAAAGGGGTTCGAATCCCCTCATCTCCAAATATTCTTTTTTTTTCTTTTTAAATTTCTTCATGCTTTTTTAAATAATAAATGTTATAATTGTAATCATAATTAAATACGTAATTACCAAGAAAAATTAGACAAAATATCATGTGAGGCCTTTCCCTGTGCAAACGGATCGGCCCGACCCGGCTCCAATATTTTAAATAATAAATAATATAATCGTAATCACAATTAAATAATTTATTACCAAAATTTTCTTCAACAAAGGAGATGTAGCTCACATGGTTATGCTATTGAAGATTCTCTGAATACAAAGGGGTTTGAATCCCCTCATCTCCAAACTATTTATTTTTTCATTTTTTATTTCTTAATACTTTTTTAAATAATAAATATTATAATTGTGTTTAAATATATTATTAAGAAAATTTATATATTCAAAGGAGATGTAACTCACATGGATATGCTATTGAAAATTATCTCAATGCAAAGGGGTTCGAATCCCCTCATCTCTAAATTCTCTTTTTTTCATTTTGTTCAATTTCTTCATGCTTTTTTAAATAATAAATATTATAACTATAATCATAAATTAAATACATAATTACCAAAAAATATAGACAAAATCTCATGTGAGGCATTTTCACTGTGCAAACGGATCGACCCGATCGGCTCCAATACTTTGAATAATAAATGTTATAATTGTAATCACAATTAAATAAATTATTACCAAATTTTCTTCAACAAAGGAGATGTAGCTCACACATGGATATGCTATTGAAAATCGTCTCAATGCAAAGGGGTTCGAATCCCCTCATCTCCAAATATTCTTTTTTTTTTTTTTTAAATTTCTTCATGCTTTTTTAAATAATAAATGTTATAATTGTAATCATAATTAAATACGTAATTACCAAGAAAAATTAGACAAAATATCATGTGAGGCCTTTCCCTGTGCAAACGGATCGGCCCGACCCGGCTCCAATATTTTAAATAATAAATATTATAATCGTAATCACAATTAAATAATTTATTACCAAAATTTTCTTCAACAAAGGAGATGTAGCTCACATGGTTATGCTATTGAAGATTCTCTGAATACAAAGGGGTTTGAATCCCCTCATCTCCAAACTATTTATTTTTTCATTTTTTATTTCTTAATACTTTTTTAAATAATAAATATTATAATTGTGTTTAAATATATTATTAAGAAAATTTATATATTCAAAGGAGATGTAACTCACATGGATATGCTATTGAAAATTATCTCAATGCAAAGGGGTTCGAATCCCCTCATCTCTAAATTTTCTTTTTTTCATTTTGTTCAATTTCTTCATGCTTTTTTAAATAATAAATATTATAACTATAATCATAAATTAAATACATAATTACCAAAAAATATAGACAAAATCTCATGTGAGGCATTTTCACTGTGCAAACGGATCGACCCGATCGGCTCCAATACTTTGAATAATAAATGTTATAATTGTAATCACAATTAAATAAATTATTACCAAATTTTCTTCAACAAAGGAGATGTAGCTCACACATGGATATGCTATTAAAAATCGTCTCAATGCAAAGGGGCTCGAATCCCCTCATCTCCAAATATTCTTTTTTTTTTTTTTAAATTTCTTCGTGCTTTTTACCAAGAAAAATTAGACAAAATCTCATGTGAGGCCTTCTCAATGTGCAAACCGATCGACCCGACCCGGCTCCAATAATCTTAATAATAAATGTTATAATTGTAATCATAATTAAATAAATTATTACCAAAACTTCTATCAACAATGTAATATCCGGAATTTCTACTACTATTGTTTGATATTATTTTATTCGAGTTATATTGTACAGCGTGGAATCTGTACAGTAGGAATAAAATAAATAAAGGACTGAGATGTCAGTATCGGTATAATTGTCGTATACGGTCGATTTACATTTTAGGATATCGTGTATCAAGTTATCGATTTACGATATAGAGTATATCGTATAAGAATATTATTGGATTCGATATATGTATTCGGTAAGTGTATATGTGTTTTCGGTATGTCGAGACAGCGTATGATTGGAAATGGCTAAGTGTAACATTATTAGCGCACGCTAATAATCATGAGTAGCGCACGCTATCGCGGGGATTAGCGCGCTACGGATATAAGATAACGACGCTAATACAATCCGATCGGAAGGAATCTACGCGTGGACTGTGCCACTTTCGGCGCACGTTACGATAAGTCAACGGATGTTGTAATGTAGTGTTAGCGCACGCTAATGCATGTTGATTAGCGCACGCTAACTATATATCGGTCAACAGGAATCTTGGCTTTATTGGTTGATTTCGTTTGGTGGGGTCACGAGCATCTTCGTGGTAGGTGTAGACCGTAGCAAGTCAATCGGTATTAGCGCACGCTAAGGTAAATGACTTGCGACGCTAGGCAGATGTTTTACGACGTTAATGCATGGGCATTATGTACGTAAGCTAGTTCTGAAGCAAGGCGGTAGCCTGCAGGCTTCGATAGCGCACGCTAACAAAGTCGATTAGCGCACGCTAAGGCGGTAGCGCACGCTAAACATGAGATGTTAGCGCACGCTAATAATGAATATTATAAAAAGGGACGAGAAGGGTGTTATGAAGCATTTCGTCCATTCCTTCCTTGCAACCGAGAGAGAGAGTTTTTAGAAAGAGGTTTGAGGTCTCAAACACTGAGAGATGGTGATCTTTAACAAGATTAAGATGGAGAGCATGGATTCAAGCCTTGTCCTTCAAGTTGTTCATGATTCTTTGGATGGAGTTCTAATGTTCTTCTTTTTGGATCATCTAAACTGTAATCTTCGTATTCCTTCGTTAGTGGTTCATTTTTCTTGGATGATTTCATGCAAGGAGCATGTTGGATAATCATATGATGATGTTGTATGAGATTCAATGGAATTTTGATAAGAGTTTCGGATGTTAGTTAAGATTCTTCATACCATAAGGATGTTGATTCATTTAACCCGATCTAAGAAGGATTTTTGAATCTTGGTAATTATATTGGTCGATTTAGATGAGATGAATCATGATACTAGGTTGAATTCCAGATTTAGCATGATATGATCCTTGTTATCGAGTCGGTTTGATTATTGAGGTTGTTATTGATATATGGACATTGACATGATCATTGTGATAATTATGGGGTCGTTTATCTTCAAGAGATATGGGGATTTATGTCTCCCTTAATTCGGATTCGTAGTCGCAAGATGATAGTCGATGTTTGGAATGCATGCCACTGTACAGCATTAGCGCACGCTAAGCTTACTGGCTAGCGCACGCTAACGGGACAACTTAGCGCACGCTACGTTATGCGTTTAACGTGCGCTAAGTAGGCAGACAGTGCAGTATTTTTGTGTTTTGATTATGAATTCGTGATGGTTTGATTTGGTTTGTTCTGACTGCGTTTATTCGAGGTTGTGTTGAACCTTTGAGTTCGATTGGTTAGTTTTGTCGGTTGTTGATTGTTATCGGATATGTGTTATTTGATTTCTTCGATAGGTTGAGATTATTGATCGGTGATTATAACCAGATATTGCGCTTGTGTTCGAGTATGTCCATTGTATTGCTTTTGATCGGGGATGAGGAGCTCGTAGACAAAGGCAGTGTGTTCGGCAGCAGCTTCGCGGTATCGGTATCGAGGCAAGTTATTACTTGCGCAGTTATAATATTTAATGAATGGTTTGATTTCATTTCGTTTATAATGCATATAGCGATGATTATTATTGTGAACTCGGTATTCGGATCGCATATCGTTCTTTCGATTAGGAGGTAAATCATAAGGTATATGCTTTATCTCAGTTATTGGTATGTTCGAGTATCGAGGTTACATTATGGTAAAGACGAGGATATGAGTATCTATAGTTCATTGTACGTTTGGAACGCCGAGCATTGAGGATAATCGTCGGTGATGATTGGACATCGAGGTTGCTCCCGAAGGACTCGGGGCAAGTATTCCATATTGATTATGGTTTAATATTATTTATTTTGGTCTCGTACACTTTCTTTCATGTTGTTGAACATGAAGTCGTCCTAGTAAGTTTTCATGTTGTCGTGCATGTTATGTTGTTCATGTTGATGAACGTGTTGATTTGCATATGTGTATGCATATTGTGTTGTTTATGTTGTGTAAATAATCCGATGGGATTATGAGGATCTATGCTGAGGGTGTAATATCCGTAATTTTTCCATTTTTAGCAGTTTCCATTTTTGGTGTATGTCTATTTTTATCGACTCGCTTGTAACCGTTTCGACATTTCGAATCTACTTTGTTCTTAGAGTTTTTCCATTTGGACGAGTTTTGATGATGTTTTCACGTAATCTCATTTTATGATATGTTTTGCCGTATGAACGTTCGATTCTCGTAAAACTCGTTCGTTTCCGTTGTTTCTTGGTTTGTACAAGTCCTTATGGTTGAGTTGGTCATGTTGAGACTTCCGGTTTGTAAATCCGACGTCGTATCGTGATTTTCGGACGCTTGGGTCATTTTCGTAATTTCCTATAAATTTAGGGAAATTTATCTCCTCGTCGTATTTTGGATTCCTCGGTAGTTGGGAGTGCAATTACTTTCGAGCACTCAACTTCCTTGTTATGAATACCTCGTATTTACACTTTTGATTCTATCCTCGTGTTGTAGTTCGTCGTCGAATCGTGCGTAATGCGGTGGTGTTCGAAAGTGCATTACGTGCATAACGTACGTTATGCATGATCCATAACGTACGTTATGACCCTTCACAATTTAGTACAGACATTTGGTTACGTACGTTAACCAGCATTGGGTTACGTACGTAACCATCATAACGTACGTTAACAGCTTGTGTTAACGTACGTAACGCTGTCAGCGTTTTTAAACCTGACTTAACCTCAGTCAGTTTCTTTTCATTCTTATTCAACCCTTCTCGCGACGTGAGTGTTCTTGAGTGCATTTGGAGCGATTTGTCCAGAACAATCCGTGGATTTCCTTTAGAGATTGATTATTGTGTACCAAGGGAGATTAATCTACAACATTCACATCTTCCATCAGTCGAATCCAAGGTAATTCCTCAGGAACCCTAATTTTGTCGTTTTTGGGGGATTTCGGGATTTTAGGGTTTAATTCCGAATTGTTCATATATATTACGATATTCTTCACCGATTGTGATTATTGAATGATTCCAAATCCAGTTTCCTTGATTTTAATCCGTGAATTATCAATACGGGGAGATTTTGCGTAAACCCTCACCCGTATTGATTGAACGTCTTTTGTCGTTAATTGTAATCGGGGTTTTGGGAGTATTCCTTTCGATTATTGATGTCCGTTGGGACTGAGTTATGCTAATTCTTCGTTTAGGAACCGTCGTTTTCCATTCGGATCATCCGTAGTCATTTTTCACTTCCGATTCTTCGAAGAATGTCTCAAAGGCAAGTACTTTACATTTGTTTACATGTTCTAGTATTTTAATTATGGCTGTATCGTGGTTGTTGTGGATGGTTATGTGTATGTTCACCTAGGGACGGTCCGACGGGGCCTCTAGGGATACGTATTGCCGTGAGTGTGCGTATCGCGAACTGTGGTTAGCCACCCAGGGATGTCCGACGGGACTCTGCGGGGTACGGTGGCCGTGAGTCTCGTACCAACGGTTAACTTTGAATTGTGATTTGTTGGAGATAATGTGTTTTGTGATTGTAAATATTCCGGAATATAAAATGTTTTCTAAAATGACTTTTTGGCGCATATATTCATCTCGATTAGAATGTAGTTCAAATGGATTGTACTTGCACTAGCGATTGTCGCTAACCCCTTAAATGGGGAAATACTTTTTGTATTTCAGGTATTGATCGTGGGGATAAACGAGCACTCGGGACGTATGAGGATGATGGGCAAGCATGATATTGTCCAGTATTTGATTTTCGATGTTATGTCTGTCGGATTACTATTGATGTCTGATTTTTGGGATTTATGTATTATAAAATTGGTTTAAGTACTCGAGTACTTCCTGTTTGAAATTGTTAATGTTGTGTTCCCGTTTTGGGAAATGGATTTGATGTCAGAATTTAATGGTCGGTTTGTAGTCTTTTATTTAAATTGTCGTTTTATTAAGGATAGTTTTTCGTTGTCGAATGTCTTGTTGTTATGATAGCCTGGTGGGTTCCACAGTGTGGGGTCCACGGCGCTGTAATATGCCCTGAACGTCTTGGGGGTGTTACAGAGGGTGCTGGATCAAATGTCCATCATGCGTTGGTTCGACGGGATCATCATGAGGATCTATGCTGAGGGCGCTGGATCGTTGGACAGGTTTTCCACCATGCGTTGGTTCGACGGGATCATCATGGGGATCTATGCTGAGGGCGCTGGATCGTTGGATTACCAGTATTGTGTTGATGGAATCTTGTGAATTCGCATCATTGATTGTATCATATGTTGTTGTTCATATGTGTATTGTTAGTTATCCATCTTATGTTGATCTGATAGGATCAACAAAGGGATCTATGCTGAGGGCGCTGGATCGTCGGATTTCCATTGAGTATACATGATTGATATTGCTGTGATCATATTGACGTGGTCATATGAGTATGCATTTGTAGGTCTTGTGTTAGGACCGTGTCCGTATTGCATTGATCTGATCTCGGATTAGACTGATATGATTGTCGTGGCACTTCATATCTCGAGGTATGTTCCGTATTTCCTTGGTATTTGTCTTTGATGGAAAATCGGTTATCGTCTTGGGATTTGATGATGTTATTCGATGGATCGTATTGGTCGGTAATGGTATATTTCCGTATCGTGAGTTGGTGATGACAGTTTGAGAATCTTGAGTATTGTTTGAGGTACAATACAGATATTATGTTCGAGTTTATTGGTTAATCGAGTACAGGATGTGAAATGTGATAATGGTTATTCTGATGAGAATTTCTTGAGTAAGCAAAGTCATGGCGGTAAGATTACGTTGGTCGTATTCTTATGTTGTATTCTCATTGGTATGTTATTATTAATGTGATGTGTGATTATCATTGTTGGATATTATGGTGACCCGTCGTGGGATTTCTTTTAGGTTCTCGGAGTATCGAGCTTGTAGCGGTCGTGAAGAGATGAGCTTCCGGAGGATACCGGCTAGGACATGTTGTGTGCATTGAGTTTCTTGATTGGTTCTTGTATTCCATTGCTAGAGTATCTTTATGGTTGGTCTTTTTCCATTGCGTGAGTATTTTGAAATGCTCTTTTGGTATCTAGTAACCGAGGTTACTTTGGAAATCGTTTTCTAAACTTTTGAGTGTCTACTGTTTGGCCTTGCGATTTCAAAAGAGTTTTTACGACGGTTTTTGATAAATGGATTTTATATGTCTTTGTGAATTTTTAAAGATAGTACCGTCGTTGGCCTCTTGGGCATTTGTAAATGTTTGCGAAAATTTCTTTTAGCCTTGTGGGTTCCATCTCGGGGCCCACGGCGCTGTAATATTTCCGGTTAAATCTGGGGGTGTTACAGAATATGGTATCAGAGCCTTAGGTTGAGAAAACCTAGGCATTTGGGTCGAGTTGGGTCGTGTTTTCGTTGCCTCATTCGAGTTGTCAATTGACAAATATTGGAGCCGTGAGTTTTTGTTGTTCACTCGGGCTTATGGGTTATGCGATTTGCCAGTGTAGTATTGGGGTTGTTATAAACTTTTCCAAACGGTGTTAAACGAGATTCTCTGGAATGAGATGTATTGTGTTCTTGAGTCGAACTGACTTGGCAAAACGTGTGTTTTGAAAATATCCGTGTTGAGTATTTTCTAGAGTCGAGACATGTGCCAGTATCACGGGGAATCGTCGGCTTCACGATCTGTAAGTATTTGGATTTTTGAATTTCATTGAGATTTATTGCCGTTCTAAGTTGATACGTTTTGAGATTCAGCAGATATCATGCGTTACAGTATAAGGTAACAAAATTGGGACATGATTGATGAATGGAGAAACTATGATTTTGAAAATCAGTATGTCGATTAAATTTTGGAACGGAATTGTGCATTGGGAGAAATATTGTGGATTGTTCAGGAGAACATGTAGTCATGTTAATTCATTTTATGATATATGAACCGCTTTTGAACATTTGAAAATGATACTCTTCAAAATGAATGTCTTACGGAAGTTTTACGGAAAATGATTTTGGGCCGAGACCCAATCGATTTTGAAATGGTTTTATAACTCAGGACTTGGGGTCCGAAAAGAGTTTTCTACTTTTTAAACTTCTTGTAATGTGGAATGAGATACGGGCTGAGACCCTAACGTTTCAAAAGACCTTCCTGTTTTCTAAAACTCCCGAGATTTGTAAAATACTTTACCAATCGTTTACCTATGTTATTTCCGCCTTTCGAGGCTCTGGTTTACTCGTTCAAATGGAACCTCTCGGGAAGTCTTTCGCCGTGTTTGATTTGCTTGATTTGTTTCAACGTTTTGTCATATCATATTTGAGGTGATCCAGGATGGGTAAATGGTTGACGATACGAGTCATGTGTGGAAAAGGAGTTTTTATCGGAGTCTATATATTGAGGTTTTGGAACTCGATCGTGTGGTCTTCCCGATGGAATATCGGTGGATATTGGTGACAAGTGAATCGATATACGGGAGTATGGATATGGACAAGCATTTGCATAAATTTCATTTTATTTAATCGTGTCTATTTGAAAAGAATTTTTATCGAGAACTTGGCACCAGCGAGCCGATTTAATTTTTAAAATTGATTTCGTGGTCTTACGAAAATTTATGTTTTGAGTTTTCAAACTCTTGAAAGAACTTTCGAAAATTGTCTTCGTGACAAGAATATATGATTTCAAACTGGTATTGAAAATGTGATTGATGTACATACGCATTTAGTGCATCGGGCATATCATATCAATGGTACAAGGAAAAGAGATTCGAAGTTTAGTATGATAGATTGGTTATGCAAGGATGATCGGTTGATTGATCAGATAAGAGAAATATACTGCGCGTTGTAGATTCATGTGCAGGATGTAATTTTGGAACTTTGGACTTTGTAAAACCGGGACATATGTGCTATGTGAGTCCATTGGTGCGGTAGTTGCGCAATCTTACCATAGTGATCTTTGAATGATTTCTTTGTAAGTGTAAATTTGGGGATGGTGACCCCATACTGGTGGTTTTGGATATTGAGTGGTCGTTCCCACTCCATGTATAATTAGGTATGTTCATCGATTTGTGATTGGTTGTTCGTGTGCCGAGGAATATGTTCGCCAGTTGGGTATGTTTATTGAGATCTACTGTACGTGATTGATTTGTTGTTTTGAGAATGTTATTATTTCGTATATCTGTTTCTGTGGTTCTATGTTGATCGTGTTGGAGTTTATCGTGTGAAGGTATTCTCGATTTTCGTTGATCATTCGTTGGTAATATTGGAGTTTATCACGTTGATGATATTCTCGATTGTGTTTTGACCTCTGGTTGGTCATATTGGAATTTATCATGTCGATGATAAATTCGGTTGATTGTTGATCATTATTGGTGATCATCTGAGCGTTCGGATTTTTGTTGATGTTTCGGGATTCGTGTCGTTGTTTTGGGCAGTTGTTTCGTAGATGTATTGTATATTATTCGTCTTATCGGAATTGGGACTTGATTATGTAATCAGGCAGACAGGATTTGATTCGGGCAGATTGTTTCATCCGAAGATGATATATTTTGTTGAGACTCAGGGAATTGTGATCGTAAGCGTATTGAGACTGTACAGTGAGACCGCTTGCTAGTATTTCAGGAGATCGTCGACCTGCGCATTTGTAAGTATGCTCTTTTGGTTATTCAGTGATGACGATAATTGATCGTTGTCGTGATGGTTTTGGGGATATTTTGGGTTGGAAGGTATGTTTGTTTGTTTTATGACGGATTGCAAGTTTCGAGGACGAAACTTATTTTAAGTGGTGTAGAATGTAATATCCGGAATTTCTACTACTATTGTTTGATATTATTTTATTCGAGTTATATTGTACAGCGTGGAATCTGTACAGTAGGAATAAAATAAATAAAGGACTGAGATGTCAGTATCGGTATAATTGTCGTATCCGTCGTGATTACATTTGAGGATATCGTGTATCGAGTTATCGTACTTGATATAGAGTATATCGTATAAGAATATTATCGATTCGGTATATGTATTCGGTAAGTGTATATGTGTTTTCGGTATGTCGAGACAGGCAGTATGATTGGAAATGGCTAAGTGTAACATTATTAGCGCACGCTAATAATCATGAGTAGCGCACGCTATCGTGCAGGATTAGCGACGCTACGGATATAAGATAACGCACGCTAATACGGTCCGATCGGAAGGAATCTACGCGTGGACCGTGCCACTTTGCGCACGCTCGATAAGTCAACGGATGTTGTAATGTCGTTAGCGCACGCTAATGCATGTTGATTAGCGCACGCTAACTATATATCGGCCAACAGGAATCTTGGATTTATTGGTTGATTTCTGGTGGGGTCACGAGCATCTTCGTGGTAGGTGTATCGTAGCAAGTCAATCGGTATTAGCGCACGCTAAGGTAAATGACTTGCGACGCTAGGCAGATGTTTTACGACGTTAATGCATGGGCATTACGTCGTAAGCTAGTTTACGAAGCAAGGCGGTAGCCTCGGCTGGATAGCGCACGCTAACAAAGTCGATTAGCGCACGCTAAGGCGGTAGCGCACGCTAAATATGAGATGTTAGCGCACGCTAATAATGAATATTATAAAAAGGGACAGAAGGGTGTTATGAAGCATTTCGTCCATTCCTTCCTTGCAACCGAGAGAGAGAGAGTTTTTAGAGAGAGGTTTGAGGTCTCAAACACTGAGAGATGGTGATCTTTAACAAGATTAAGATGGAGAGCATGGATTCAAGCCTTGTCCTTCAAGTTGTTCATGATTCTTTGGATGGAGTTCTAATGTTCTTCTTTTTGGTTCATCTAAACCAGGTAATCTTCGTATTCCTTCGTTAGTGGTTCATTTTTCTTGGATGATTTCATGCAAGGAGCATGTTGGATAATCATATGATGATGTTATATGAGATTCAATGGAATTTTGATAAGAGTTTCGGATGTTAGTTAAGATTCTTCATACCATAAGGATGTTGATTCATTTAACCCGATCTAAGAAGGATTTTTGAATCTTGGTAATTATATTGGTCGATTTAGATGAGATGAATCATGATACTAGGTTGAATTCAGTTAGCATGATATGATCCTTGTTATAGAGTCGGTTTGATTATTGAGGTTGTTATTGATATATGGACATTGACATTATCATTGTGATAATTATGGTGTCGTTTATCTTCAAGAGATATGGGGATTTATGTCTCCCTCCATTCGGATTCGTAGTCGCAAGATGTGAGTCGATGTTTGGAATGCATGCCATCAGACAAGATTAGCACACGCTAAGCTTACGGCTAGCGCACGCTAACGGGACAACTTAGCGCACGCCACGTTATGCGTTTAACGTGCGCTAAGTAGGCGACAGTGCGATATTTTTGTGTTTTGATTATGAATTCGTGATGGTTTGATTTGGTTTGTTACATTGCGTTTATTAGAGGTTGTGTTGAACCGTTGAGTTCGATTGGTTAGTTTTGTCGGTTGTTGATTGTTATCGGATATGTGTTATTTGATTTCTTCGATAGGTTGAGATTATTGATCGGTGATTATAACCAGATATTGCGCTTGTGTTCGAGTATGTCCATTGTATTGCTTTTGATCGGGGATGAGGAGCTCGTAGACAAAGGCAGTGTGTTCGGCAGCAGCTTCGCGGTATCGGTATCGAGGCAAGTTATTACTTGCGCAGTTATAATATTTAATGAATGGTTTCAGTTTCATTTCGTTTATAATGCATATAGCGATGATTATTATTGTGAACTTTGGGTATTCGGATCGCATATCGTTCTTTCGATTCTGGGAGGTAAATCATAATGTATATGCTTTATCTCAGTTATTGGTATGTTCGAGTATCGAGGTTACATTATGGTAAAGACGAGGATATGAGTATCTATAGTTCATTGTACGTTTGGAACGCCGAGCATTGAGGATAATCGTCGGTGATGATTGGACATCGAGGTTGCTCCCGAAGGACTCGGGGCAAGTATTCCATATTGATTATGGTTTAATGTTATTTATTTTGGTCTCGTACACTTTCTTTCATGTTGTTGAACATGAAGTCGTCCTAGTAAGTTTTCATGTTGTCGTGCATGTTATGTTGTTCATGTTGATGAACGTGTTGATTTGCATATGTGTATGCATATTGTGTTGTTTATGTTGTGTAAATAATCCGATGGGATTATGAGGATCTATGCCGAGGTCTTGGATCGAATGTCCATCATGCGTTGGTTCGACGGGATCATCATGAGGATCTATCTCGAGGGCGCCGGATCGTTGGATGTGTTTTCCACCATGCGTTGGTTCGACGGGATCATCATGGGGATCTATCTTGAGGGCTGGATCGTTGGATTACGAGTGTGTTGATGGAATCTTGTGAATTCGCATCATTGATTGTATCATATGTTGTTGTTCATATGTGTATTGTTAGTTATCCACCTTATGTTGATCGATAGGATCAACAAAGGGATCTATCTTGAGGGCGCCTGGATCGTCGGATTTCCATTGAGTATACATGATTGATATTCCGTGATCATATTGACGTGGTCATATGAGTATGCATTTGTAGGTCTTGTGTTAGGACCGTGTCCGTATTGCATTGATCGATCTCGGATTAGACGATATGATTGTCGTGGCACTTCATATCTCGAGGTATGTTCCGTATTTCCTTGGTATTTGTCTTTGATGGAAAATCGGTTATCGTCTTGGGATTTGATGATGTTATTCGATGGATCGTATTGGTCGGTAATGGTATATTTCCGTATCGTGAGTTGGTGATGACAGTTTGAGAATCTTGAGTATTGTTTGAGGTACAATACGAGATATTATGTTCGAGTTTATTGGTTAATCGAGTACGGGATGTGAAATGTGATAATGGTTATTCGATGAGAATTTCTTGAGTAAGCAAAGTCATGGCGGTAAGATTACGTTGGTCGTATTCTTATGTTGTATTCTCATTGGTATGTTATTATTAATGTGATGTGACGATTATCATTGTTGGATATTATGGTGACCCGTCGGGATTTCTTTTAGGTTCTCGGAGTATCGAGCTTGTAGCGGTCGTGAAGAGATGAGCTTCAGGAGGATCTTGGCTAGGACATGTTGTGTGCATTGAGTTTCTTGATTGGTTCTTGTATTCCATTGCTAGAGTATCTTTATGGTTGGTCTTTTCCATTGCGTGAGTATTTTGAAATGCTCTTTTGGTATCTAGTAACGAGGTTACTTTGGAAATCGTTTTCTAAACTTTTGAGTGTCATTTGTTTGGCCTTGCGATTTCAAAGAGTTTTTACGACGGTTTTTGATAAATGGATTTTATATGTCTTTGTGAATTTTTAAAGATAGTACCGTCGTTGGCCTCTTGGGCATTTGTAAATGTTTGCGAAAATTTCTTTTAGCCTTGTGGGTTCCATCTCGGGGCCCACGGCGCTGTAATATTTCCGGTTAAATCTGGGGGTGTTACAAACAAAGGAGATGTAGCTCACATGGTTATACTATTGAAGTTCTCTCAATATAAAGGGGTTCCATTCCCCTCATCTCCAAGTTCTCTTTTTTTCGTTTTTTTTAATTTATTCATACTTTTTAAATAATAAATGCAATTAAATATATTATTACGAAAATATGTAAATAAAAGGAGATGTAGCTCACATGGATATGCTAATGAAAATTGTCTCGATGCAATTAGGTTAGAATCCCCCCATCTCCAAGTTCTCTTTTTTTCATTTTTTTAAATTTATTCATACATTTTTAAATAATAAATATTTTAACTGTAATCATAATTAAATACATATTTACCAAAATATTTAGACAAAATCTCATGTGAGGTCTTTCCCTGTGCAAACGGATCGGCCCGACCCGGCTCCAATATTTTAAATAATAAATATTATAATCGTAATCACAATTAAACAATTTATTACCAAAATTTTCTTCAACAAAGGAGATGTAGCTCACATGGTTATGCTATTAAAGATTCTTTGAATACAAAGGGGTTCGAATCCCCTTATCTCAAAATATTTCTTTTTTCGTTTTTTATTTCTTAATACTTTTTTAAATAATAAATATTATAATTGTGTTTAAATATATTATTAAGAAAATTTATATATTCAAAGGAGATGTAACTCACATGGATATGCTAATGAAAATTATCTCAATGCAAAGGGGTTCAAATCCCCTCATCTCTAAATTCTCTCTTTTCATTTTGTTCAATTTCTTCATGCTTTTTTAAATAATAAATATTATAACTATAATCATAAATTAAATACATAATTACCAAAAAATTTAGACAAAATCTCATGTGAGGCCTTTTCACTGTGCAAACGGATCGACTCGATCGGCTCCAATACTTTGAATAATAAATGTTATAATTGTAATCACAATTAAATAAATTATTACCAAATTTTCTTCAACAAAGTAGATGTAGCTCACATGGATATGCTATTGAAAATCGTCTCAATGCAAAGGGGTTCGAATCCCCTCATCTCCAAATATTCTTTTTTTTTCTTTTTAAATTTCTTCATGCTTTTTTAAATAATAAATGTTATAATTGTAATCATAATTAAATACTTAATTACCAAGAAAAATTAGACAAAATCTCATGTGAGGCCTTTTCACTGTGCAAACCGATCGACCCGACCCGGTTCCAATAATCTTAATAATAAATGTTATAATTGTAATCATAATTAAATAAATTATTACCAAAATTTCGTTCAACAAAGGAGATGTAGCTCACATGGTTATACTATTGAAGTTCTCTCAATATAAAGGGGTTCGATTGTAACACCCCCAAGTTATTCAGGGTATATTACAGCGCCGTGAGCCCCGCCGTGGGACACACAAGGCTAAACATACGCGGAACTATAAAACTTGACCGAGAAGGTCTACATACAATGGAAAGAAAGACGATACAAATGGTATTCAAAACCATAACCAATGAAACCATATACATCACTGCACAAATCAATACCTCGCAAAGACAGCCGGAACATCAAGGAAACTCGAAATACAATACTCGAGTATTTAAAATCCATTCCAAGACAACAACACCGAATGGAGGAATCCAAAAAGATAACCGAGACAAGACACGGTATCACACTTGCCCATCATCTTCATGCCGACTGGTACACTTTGGCCGCTCTCCTGGAACCTGAAATACATGAAACGTATTTCCCCCAAAAAGGGGTTAGCCGTCGAATAGCTAGTGCAAGTATAACAGTATGAAACATAATACTCCTCGACAATAAAGTAAATGTAATCCGTCAATTCATCAATTCAAGACTAGTATTCCGGAATAACTAAATCTCATAGCATCGCAACAATACATATATGAATACCGTGGAACCGCACCAGAGGCTACGGAACCCTCAGAGGACCCGTCGGTCCGTCCCGGAGTGGTTAATTCATATTATCCATGGAATCGCACCAGAGGCTACGAAACCCTCAGAGGACCCGTCGGTCCGTCCCGGAGTGGATATAAATAAGCATGCCATTAATATTTCATACTTTCAAAGTCGAGAACGCACATTCATAAATGTATACTTGCCTTGAATAATCGACGACGCAACGAACGGAATGGAAAGTCACCCACGAATGCTAGGAACCATCGAAACCGAACCTAACGATTCGAAGAATACAATCACAACAGATTCTAAACGAATACGGAATTGGAATACGCCCGAAAACCCGCCTACGATTCATGTATATTCGTATAAAAACGACAACGAGGGCGGACCACAACCAAACCCTCTCGATTTCGTAAAAATCACGAAATATACCATGAATCCGTAGGGAAACTAAGAGTACCAACAAGATTAATCATATTCATCATGAATTACTCATCAAAATCGAATGAATCGGGCAAAACCACGAAAATCCCCAAATCTCCCCAAAAGTAGGGTTCTAAAGATCTAACCTTGATTCGCTGGATCGAAAGATGTTATAGGATGATTGATCAACGATATAACCTCAAGAACTTCATGGATTTGTTGTTCAACAACATGGTTTCGTCTCCTCCGAAACCCCAGCCGCGGACCGAAGGGAAATGAAATGAAAAATGACGGAGAAAGTCGCTGGTCTGTCATTTTTATACTGGGCCGGAACTAGCGTGCGCTAGCCATCCCGGCCTAGCGTGCGCTATCGGCCAGTATCGGCCGAGCACTCTCGGCCATGGCCTTCATGACCCTGCACCACCGACCAAAGCGCCGACCGTGCCTCGACCGCCGACCCTCGCTAAGCGTGCGCTACGGCCGGAAGCTCGCGCGCGCTTAGCCGACTCAAAGAGCCACCGGATCGACAACTCATTCCTAGCGTGACGCTAGTCGGTGCGGCGTGCGCTACCCTCGCCGGTTAGCGCGCTACGACCGACAGCAGCGTGCGCTACCCGCCGACTCGACCGAGTCCGTAACCTCGAGTACCTCTCGCCTGTGTCCGATAGCGTCTGGCCGACTCGACACAGGCGCTTACATCGCTGAAGAAGCGCTGGCAGCCCCGGCCGTAGCGTGCGCTACGCCGGTTCTCGCCGTGCTGCCGGCGTTGTCCAAGACTCGTCCGCTGGGCCCCGCAACCGTCCGGCCACTGGCCACCGCCACGACCCGACGCCGATTTCCAAAACGCAGGAACGGACACGGCGAAAAGTTCATGGACGACATCAACGACTCGAGATGAAAACGTAATGCAATAATTAATCAAACGCGACCAAGAAAAGGGTCAAGACGACAAATACAGATATAGATACCCGTAACTTTCAAGAAATTACAAAATGGCCCAAACGCCGGAAATCACGATACGTGATCGAATAACCAAACCGAAGTTCACAACACGTCTAACAAAGTTAAACGGACTTGCGGGAAACTGGAAACAGCAGTTTCGGACGAGATTCGCAAGAATCAAACTCAAGTGCGGAAAAGTCGCTAAAAAGCACCGAACTCAACAAAACAACACCGAAACGAACTCGGATGACAAAAAGTGTAGAATTAATCATTCTCAGAATGACGAAACGGTCATGAGCGAGTTGTCAAAACGGACTTCCGCCAAAAATAGAAAATTACCAGAATCAAAATTACGGTATTACATTCTACCCTCCTTAAAAGAAGTTTCGTCCCGAAACTTAAATCAAGTAGGGAGAAGAAATATTCCGCCAGGAAAAACTCAACGAGATACACAAGAACCGAAAACTTACGCCCAAATGGAGAGTTATCAATATAGAACACAACAATACATTACCCGAAGGTAAACCGAACCAATGCCGAAAAGATACGAGTTCACAATGCCCGAAGGCTCCAACGGAAAATACCGATACATCATAATGGCCTGAAAGCCAATGCCCAAAGTCAGTAAATCATCACAAAATAGATCTCAAAGAAATCAACCTGACTGTCGGACATACCCCTCGGCGTATGAACAACCAGTCGCAAATCGTCGGACATATCCAATACAACATGGACTACGAACGATCAACCAAATAAAGCTCAAGAGGAACATCACAGTACGCCCGATCCGGAAATGTGTCCGTGCACATGTCCGCCCCGTATACAGAATCCAGAATATACGTGTGACAATGTACCTAATTAGCCTCAAGAACTACGTCTCGTGTGCACGGTCCAATGCGGAAACATCCACGCATGACCATCGAGTGCCTGGCTAAAAATCCTACACATAACCAATCGGCACGCAGACATGATTCCAGATATGCCACGATACAACATGACAACGAAACTCAAGGGATAAAACATCCAATATAGATCATACGACTCATCAAGTGAACGATGACACACGAATAAGGAAAGATCGACACGACCAACGATATTCGAAACGACCATCCTGGGATCAGAATTCCTTAAGGACCGATTAACACGGCAACAACCACAACACCACAATTCGGGAAATCCTCAGCTCTCAACGATCACAAAATTACCGAGTTCACAAGAATAATAATGTGCTGTCTTGAGTCGGCCAACACGACAATAATAATTCAACGGATGGGAACTATCCTCGACAGTCCCAATTCAATGCTTCGATTACCGTAGAATGGCCAATCGATAACAACGATACAACGGATGAGAATATCTTTGACAACGGATGGGAATTATCTTCGATAATCCCAATTCAATACCTCGATTACCTTAGAACGGTCAATCGATAATCAATAATACGATAGAATAGATGTCCCGGTGTCTTAAATCGACCACCGAAACGGAGATGACAAAAGGATATATCAAACGTCCCCAATCGGTTAACGCAACATCATAGCAACGGATCCAATTCGACGACAAAGATTCAACGATGTCTCAGAACGACATTAATCGCGAACAATAATAACCGATACATCAATACCGCGAACCGGCTATCGATAGCAACTTCACCAACAAGTATCGTAATGCCTTGAACCGGCCATTTACAAACAACAGTAATATTTGGTATGATTTGTCGACGGCGTCGTGTCAACCAATCCCTTGATATCAATACAATCATAAAGAGGCCGAGTCTCGAAATGCTACACACATTCGTACACTTACACGATAACATTAATCTCATTGATTAGTACAAGTATAAAACTTGCCTCGATATCAATACATCGAACTGTTACCAATTCAGTTGATTTCGTCTTACGAGTTCCTCAGTCCCGACCAAGTTAATCTACGAACCCTTCAACCTTAACCGCAACACAACAGTCATAATCTATGATCAAACATCATATCTTATTGTAAAACGAAGGATTGATAATTAACCGGTTCGATGACGACCAACATCAATACCACCAAACCACGAACTCAATCGTTTTACCATATCTCGACTAATCACAGTCTGAACAATCCAACTCCGACGCTTACAAATCCTGTCCACAATACGAGTCGAAGTATGATGATCATATCAGCAACCAATTCGGACCAATAATAAGTGTCTAAATGTCCCAAACTCAATTCTTAAATACGAATTGACAGGGTTCCCTTCTCGTAAACCCATCGTTAAAATTTACTTATGACCGTTATCAATTCGAATCATCCGACTGGTTCTAAACAATAGATAATCATATTAAAAGGTCATCAAACAATCCAATCATTCGATTTGAATACTTGCTCCATACGTATGGGCTTCCAAATTCCAAGATGAATAATAGTCTCATCAAGCTCATGATCACATTCGTATTTCCTATACGAATATTATTTCCAACACATAGTTTAGCTCTAGATATGAATATTCCATATTCCTATTCAAAACATCAACCTTCTAAAAAAAATTTTCATCACCTCGGATAATTCAAGAGTTCTGAAAGAGCATGAAATATCCGAAATCACGTTCAGAACAACATATCCGAGGTATATATATCTCCACGTTATCATTTCCTTCATCATGTCATTCATACAACCTCAAGAATCGAACAAAACCCTTATCGTCATATGAAGAAGATCTCAATAATCATATCAACATCCGAATCTCTTATTACGATTCCAATAAATCTCGTGACATTATCACATGATACCAAGATTGTAACACCCTGCATCCTCCTGAATATTACACGCCGTAAACCCTTCTCACAAGGATTTACCAGGCTAAGCACAATTTCTCCACATCATTTCAAAAATGTTAAAAAGACCGATGACGGTAATATTTTTCAAATACTAAAAAAAATCATTTTCCAAATACCGTCAAAACGATCAAGGTCAAAATGCCAAAAAACTCAGTTTAGGGAATCGGTTTTACGAAATAAAAATTCAGTTGGCAATATACCAAAAGCTATTTCAAAATATTCACGCAACGGATAAACGTATAGTCCAATTTATGCATTTTCATCGAAATAAAACGAACATCAAAATGCACGATTCCCAACACACCCCCCCCCCCCAAGTAGTAATCCTTAAAGAAATGAACCACTATCAAATGGATACGAGGACTACCATGTATGGACGAACCACGAGGAAGAATAATGATCTCCATTCCAAGAATCATCAAAAACATCAAGAACAAAACTTAAATCCGAGCTCTCCATCTTAATTTGGTTTGAGAGAGTAATCTCTCAATGTTTAGGAACTTCAAGTACTTCCCAAGGTTCTCCCTATTGACTGACGGAAAGAGAATGGACAAAATGCCTCACAGCACTCGTCAACCCTCTCTATAAAACACATCGCTAGCGCGCGCTAGACCTTATATTTAGCATGCGCTACATGACTAGCGTGCGCTATCCTTCCTTGACAGCGTGCGTTATCGGGCGATCCGAAGCTACTACACGCCGAAACTCATCTAACGTACGTAATGCCCATACATTAGCGTACGCTAACAGCGTTGACTCGATCTGATGAAATGCTCGATGGCGTGCGCTATTCTTCGACCTTAACGCGCTAATCGCCGTTGACTTGCTCTGATATCGTGCCCCCATATGCCGAAAACATCCGCGATTATCGGGATTCCTTTGACCGATATGGAATTAGCGTGCGCTAATCATACGGTTTTAGCGTACGCTAGCTCTACACGACAAGCACTCGTTGACCTTATCTGAACACGCGTCGAACATGGCCGGGTCCACCCGCTGAAAGCTAAGATTCCATTATTGGTGATCTGGTGTTAGCGTGCGCTAACCAACATGCGTTAGCGTGTGCTAACTGAATATAAAAATCAACCCGGGCCTACACACGGCCGGCGGCGAAACTAACCCAGCCAGTCGTTACGTACGTTAGGGGTCCTCCTTAGCGTACGTAACCAAATCTCTTAGCGTGCGCTAAGTATGCACCGTAGCGTACGCTAAGTATATATCTTAGCGCGCGCTAGACATACCTTGTAGCGTGCGCTAACGTAGCTGTATTTAGCCATTCCCGCTATTCTCTACCAATATATCGACATACCAAACGATCATACGGCACAATGAATACATATACGCATTCAGCAACATTATCAAACGTTCACAACGTTCTCAAGCACAAATATCCATCAACGATATCCAACATATAAATCTAAATCACCAAGATAACCAAGAATTATCGGATAATCCAAACAACATACTTACAAGTCTCGAAGTCGAAGATCTCCCGTGGTACTAACATGCGACTTCCAACAAAGTCTCAACACAATACCGATACACGCTAATATCGAAATTAGCAATTTGACAAGATCTCAAGGAGGGATTCAAGTCCATAACCACAGTCACGACTTCTTCTCCTTACATCCCACATTCAAAAGGGCACACACGTGCGGAAGTATAATCCAAATCACACCTTCTCAAAGTGACCAATTCCAAAGAATACCCAGCTAAAAACGAAACGGTCAAGAAAATACAAGAAGAGTGAGAGGACTTACAAGTACCGGTCGCACTGTGATGATGGCAGAGTAGTGATACTGTGGGCAAATGCCGACTCAATCGACCCAAAAGACCGACAGCCTAGGTATCCATAAACCTAAGCTCTGATACCATATTCTGTAACACCCCCAAGTTATTCAGGGTATATTACAGCGCCGTGAGCCCCGCCGTGGGACACACAAGGCTAAACATACGCGGAACTATAAAACTTGACCGAGAAGGTCTACATACAATGGAAAGAAAGACGATACAAATGGTATTCAAAACCATAACCAATGAAACCATATACATCACTGCACAAATCAATACCTCGGCAGCACAGGCCGGAACATCAAGGAAACTGAAATACAATACTCGAGTATTTAAAATCCATTCCAGTACAACAACACTGAATGGAGGAATCCAAAAAGATAACCGGAGACAAGACACAGTATCACACTTGCCCATCATCTTCATGCCGACCTGGTACCCGCCTGGCCGCTCTCCTGGAACCTGAAATACATGAAACGTATTTCCCCCAAAAAGGGGTTAGCCGTCGAATAGCTAGTGCAAGTATAACAGTATGAAACATAATACTCCTCGACAATAAAGTAAATGTAATCCGTCAATTCATCAATTCAAGACTAGTATTCCGGAATAACTAAATCTCATAGCATCGCAACAATACATATATGAATACCGTGGAACCGCACCAGAGGCTACGGAACCCTCAGAGGACCCGTCGGTCCGTCCCGGAGTGGTTAATTCATATTATCCATGGAATCGCACCAGAGGCTACGAAACCCTCAGAGGACCCGTCGGTCCGTCCCGGAGTGGATATAAATAAGCATGCCATTAATATTTCATACTTTCAAAGTCGAGAACGCACATTCATAAATATATACTTGCCTTGAATAATCGACGACGCAACGAACGGAATGGAAAGTCACCGACGAATGCTAGGAACCATCGAAACCGAACCTAACGATTCGAAGAATACAATCACAATAGATTCTAAACGAATACGGAATTGGAATATGCCCGAAAACCCGCCTACGATTCATGTATATTCGTATAAAAACGACAACGAGGGCGGACCACAACCAAACCCTCTCGATTTCGTAAAAATCACGAAATATACCATGAATCCGTAGGGAAACTAAGAGTACCAACAAGATTAATCATATTCATCATGAATTACTCATCAAAATCGAATGAATCGGGCAAAACCACGAAAATCCCCAAATCTCCCCAAAAGTAGGGTTCTAAAGATCTAACCTTGATTCGCTGGATCGAAAGATGTTATAGGATGATTGATCAACGATATAACCTCAAGAACTTCATGGATTTGTTGTTCAACACCATGGTTTCGTCTCCTCCGAAACCCCACCATGGACAGAAGGGAAATGAAATGAAAAATGACGGAGAAAGTCGCTGGTCTGTCATTTTATATTGGGCGGAACTAGCGTGCGCTAGCCATCCCGGCCTAGCGTGCGCTATCGGCAAGACGGCCGAGCACTCTCGGCCATGGCCCGCATGACCGGCACCACCGACCAAAACTGCCGACCGTGCCTCGACCGCCCGACCCCGCTAGCGTGCGCTACGGCCGGAAGCCTGCGCGCGCTAGCCGACTGGCCCAAAGAGCCACCGGATCGACAACTCATCCGTGGCGACGCTAGTCGGCCGGCCAGCTGCAGGCGCTACTCGCCGTTAGCGCGCCACGACCGACAGAGCGTGCGCTACCCGCCGACTCCCCGACCGAGTCCGTAACCTCGAGTACCTCGCCTGTGTCCGATAGCGTCATTGCCGACTCGACACAGGCGCTACATCGCTGAAGCTAGCGCGCAGAAGGCCCCGGCCAGAAGCGTGCGCTACGCGGTTCTGCGTGCTCGCTCGGCTGTCCAAGACTGTCCCGGGCCCCGCAACCGTCCGGCCACTGTCGGCCAGCCGCCACGACCCGACGCCGATTTCCAAAAACGCACGGAACGGACACGGCGAAAAGTTCATGACGACATCAACGACTCGAGATGAAAACGTAATGCAATAATTAATCAAACGCGACCAAGAAAAGGGTCAAGACGACAACACAGATATAGATACCCGTAACTTTCAAGAAATTACAAAATGGCCCAAAACGCCCGGAAATCACGATACGTGATCGAATAACCAAACCGAAGTTCACAACACGTCTAACAAAGTTAAACGGACTTGCGGGAAACTCGAAACAGCAGTTTCGGACGAGATTCGCAAGAATCAAACTCAAGTGCGGAAAAGTCGCTAAAAAGCACCGAACTCAACAAAACAACACCGAAACGAACTCGGATGACAAAAAGTGTAGAATTAATCATTCTCAGAATGACGAAACGGTCATGAGCGAGTTGTCAAAACGGACTTCCGCCAAAAATAGAAAATTACCAGGAATCAAAATTACGGGTATTACATCGATTCCCCTCATCTCCAAATTCTCTTTTTTTCATTTTTTTTTAATTTATTCAAACTTTTTAAATAATAAATGCAATTAAATATATTATTACGAAAATTTGTAAATAAAAGGAGATGTAGCTCACATGGATATGCTAATGAAAATTGTCTCGATGCAATTAGGTTAGAATCCCCCCATCTCCAAGTTCTCTTTTTTTCATTTTTCTAAATTTATTCATACATTTTTAAATAATAAATGTTTTAACTGTAATCATAATTAAATACATATTTACCAAAATATTTACACAAAATCTCATGTGAGGCCATTCCCTGTGCAAACGGATAGGCCCGACCCGGCTCCAATATTTTAAATAATAAATATTATAATCGTAATCACAATTAAATAATTTATTACCAAAAAATTTTTCAACAAAAGAGATGTAGTTCACATGGTTATGCTATTGAAGATTCTCTCGAATACAAAGGGGTTTGAATCCCTCATCTCCAAAATATTTCTTTTTCATTTTTATTTCTTAATACTTTTTAAATAATAAAGTTTATAATTGTGTTTAAATACATTATTACGAAAATTTATTTATTCAAAGGAGATGTAACTCCGATGGATATGCTATTGAAAATTATCTCAATGCAAAGGGGTTCGAATCCCTCATCTCTAAATTCTCTTTTTTCATTTTGTTCAATTTCTTCATGCTTTTTAAATAATCAATATTATAACTATAATCATAAATTAAATACATAATTACCAAAAATTTAGACAAAATCTCATGTGAGGCCTTTTCCTGTGCAAACGGATCGACCCGACCGGCTCCAATACTTTGAATAATAAATGTTATAATTGTAATCATAATAAAATAAATTATTACCAAATTTTCTTCAACAAAGGAGATGTAGCTCACATGGATATGCTATTGAAAATCGTCTCAATGCAAAGGGGTTCGAATCCCCTCATCTCCAAATATTCTTTTTTTTTCTTTTTAAATTTCTTCATGCTTTTTTAAATAATAAATGTTATAATTGTAATCATAATTAAATACGTAATTACCAAGAAAAATTAGACATAATATCATGTGAGGCCTTTCCCTGTGCAAACGGATCGGCCCGACGCGGCTCCAATATTTTAAATAATAAATATTATAATCGTAATCACAATTAAATAATTTATTACCAAAATTTTCTTCAACAAAGGAGATGTAGCTCACATGGTTATGCTATTGAAGATTCTCTGAATACAAAGGGGTTTGAATCCCCTTATCTCAAAATATTTCTTTTTTCGTTTTTTATTTCTTAATACTTTTTTAAATAATAAATATTATAATTGTGTTTAAATATATTATTAAGAAAATTTATATATTCAAAGGAGATGTAACTCACATGGATATGCTATTGAAAATTATCTCAATGCAAAGGGGTTCGAATCCCCTCATCTCTAAATTCTCTTTTTTTCATTTTGTTCAATTTCTTCATGCTTTTTTAAATAATAAATATTATAACTATAATCATAAATTAAATACATAATTACCAAAAAATTTAGACAAAATCTCATGTGAGGCCTTTTCACTGTGCAAACGGATCGACCCGATCGGCTCCAATACTTTGAATAATAAATGTTATAATTTTAATCACAATTAAATAAATTATTACCAAATTTTCTTCAACAAAGGAGATGTAGCTCACATGGATATGCTATTGAAAATCGTCTCAATGCAAAGGGGTTTGAATCCCCTCATCTCCAAATATTCATTTTTTTTTTCTTTTTAAATTTCTTCATGCTTTTTTAAATAATAAATGTTATAATTGTAATCATAATTAAATACGTAATTACCAAGAAAAATTAGACAAAATCTCATGTGAGGCCTTTTCACTGTGCAAACCGATCGACCCGACCCGGCTCCAATAATCTTAATAATAAATGTTATAATTGTAATCATAATTAAATAAATTATTACCAAAATTTCGTTCAACAAAGGAGATGTAGCTCACATGGTTATACTATTGAAGTTCTCTCAATATAAAGGGGTTCGATTCCCCTCATCTCCAAATTCTCTTTTTTTCATTTTTTTTTAATTTATTCAAACTTTTTAAATAATAAATGCAATTAAATATATTATTACGAAAATTTGTAAATAAAAGGAGATGTAGCTCACATGGATATGCTAATGAAAATTGTCTCGATGCAATTAGGTTAGAATCCCCCCATCTCCAAGTTCTCTTTTTTTCATTTTTCTAAATTTATTCATACATTTTTAAATAATAAATGTTTTAACTGTAATCATAATTAAATACATATTTACCAAAATATTTACACAAAATCTCATGTGAGGCCATTCCCTGTGCAAACGGATAGGCCCGACCCGGCTCCAATATTTTAAATAATAAATATTATAATCGTAATCACAATTAAATAATTTATTACCAAAAAATTTTTCAACAAAGGAGATGTAGTTCACATGGTTATGCTATTGAAGATTCTCTGAATACAAAGGGGTTCGAATCCCCTCATCTCCAAAATATTTCTTTTTTCATTTTTTATTTCTTAATACTTTTTTAAATAATAAATATTATAATTGTGTTTAAATACATTATTACGAAAATTTATTTATTCAAAGGAGATGTAACTCAGATGGATATGCTATTGAAAATTATCTCAATGCAAAGGGGTTCGAATCCCCTCATCTCTAAATTCTCTTTTTTTCATTTTGTTCAATTTCTTCATGCTTTTTAAATAATCAATATTATAACTATAATCATAAATTAAATACATAATTACCAAAAAATTTAGACAAAATCTCATGTGAGGCCTTTTCCCTGTGCAAACGGATCGACCCGACCGGCTCCAATACTTTGAATAATAAATGTTATAATTGTAATCATAATAAAATAAATTATTACCAAATTTTCTTCAACAAAGGAGATGTAGCTCACATGGATATGCTATTGGAAATCGTCTCAATGCAAAGGGGTTCGAATCCCCTCATCTCCAAGTATTCTTTTTTTTTCTTTTTAAATTTCTTCATGCTTTTTTAAATAATAAATGTTATAATTGTAATCATAATTAAATACGTAATTACCAAGAAAAAATAGACATAATATCATGTGAGGCCTTTCCCTCTGCAAACGGATCGGCCCGACTCGGCTCCAATATTTTAAATAATAAATATTATAATCGTAATCACAATTAAATAATTTATTACCAAAATTTTCTTCAACAAAGGAGATGTAGCTCACATGGTTATGCTATTGAAGATTCTCTGAATACAAAGGGGTTTGAATCCCCTCATCTCCAAACTATTTATTTTTTCATTTTTTATTTCTTAATACTTTTTTAAATAATAAATATTATAATTGTGTTTAAATACATTATTACGAAAATTTATTTATTCAAATGAGATGTAACTCACATGGATATGCTATTGAAAATTATCTCAATGCAAAGGGGTTCTAATCCCCTCATCTCTAAATTCTCTTTTTTTTTTTTTTTTTTCATTTTGTTCAATTTCTTCATGTTTTTTTAAATAATAAATATTATAACTATAATCATAAATTAAATACATAATTACCAAAAAATTTAGACAAAATCTCATGTGAGGCCTTTTCCCTGTGCAAACGGATCGACCCGACCGGCTCAAATACTTTGAATAATAAATGTTATAATTGTAATCACAATAAAATAAATTATTACCAAATTTTCTTCAACAAGGGAGTTGTAGCTCACATGGATATGCTATTGAAAATCGTCTCAATGCAAAGGGGTTCGAATGTAACACCCCCAATCCGCTCAGGGATATTACACGCCGTAGACCCTCGCCTCGAGGATCTACCAGGCTGTTAACTAAAATCAAACATCTAGACATCGCCTTTCAGGCTAAAATTGTAACACCCTCAATATATTCGAGGTATATTACAGCGCCGTGAATCCCTATATGGGACCCACCAGGCTGAACAGCATCATACACAACGACTCACAGAAACGATAAAATAACACCACGTCATAAAGACGCAAAACAGAACAATCCACCCGGTCCAACCGGTCAATATAACGTCATCATCCAACACAACATAATAAGCAACAATACAATTCAAACGAACAAGAACCCCTTAAGTACTCGAGTACAACTATTAGTTCAAAATCACAAAAGACAAAAGGTAAGAGACACTAAAACGTCACTCGTGCACAATCATCACGCACGGCCATCATCCGTATCTTGGTCCAATACCGCTCGTCTCGATGAACCTGACCTGAAATTCATAAAACGAATTTTCCCAAAACGGGTCCCCAGAGGGGTTAGCAATTACGCTAGTACAAGTAACCAAATGAACAATTTACATCTTACACATATAGTAATGCATGCCATCAAGAAATCTTAGTTTCCAAAACACTCATTTCCGGAAATGCCAATGATCAAATCACATTTGTAAAAATGCACCACAATTAACCGTGGATCCACCCCTCCGTGGACCCCTACCGAGACCCCGTCGGATCTAACCCGTAGTGGTTAAAAGCAAGCTCGCGGATCCACCCCTTCGTGAACCCCTACCGAGACCCCGTCGAGTCTAACCCGTAGTGAGCATACACACACACACAATTTCTCATACAAAACTACTATGTCAAGATTGTAAGTTCATAAGGATACTTGCCTCGATTAAATAGACGATGACACGAACGAAACGGAGAATCAAGCGCGACCGCGAGGAACCGAAAAATGAACCTAACGATTTGAATAGCACAATCACAACCACTTCTAAACGATTATGGAAATGGAATACACGGAAACCCGCCTACGATTCATGTATATTCGTATATAAACAACAACGAGGGCGGACCACAACCAAACCCTCTCGATTCCGTAAAAATCACGAAATATACCATGAATCCGTAGGAAAACTAAGAATACCAACAAGATTAATCATATTCATCTTGAATCCATCAACAAAACGAAACGGATCGGAAGAAAATCCCAAAACCCCAAATTACCCAAAAGTAGGGTTCTAAGAGATTTACCGTGGATTAGGACGAATGATTCGTGTTGATGTTGATATAATACTCCAAGAACTCAAGAAGGATGATGGATGAGATGGTTGGAGGAAGAAATCGCCAAGAAAACGCCTCGGAATCGCCTTCGCCGGAGAGAGAGGAAGAAAAGAGGAATTATGATTATCTCGGTCAACTCCTGGTTTATATAGTTGAGGAGTGTTAGCGCACGCTAAAACCTCAAGGTTAGCGTGCGCTAACGGGATAGGATTACAAATCCTCCTGTTAGCGTCCCAGTCCAGAAGTCAGGTTTTTGGCCGTTAGCGTGCGCTACCATGCATGTGTAGCGTGCGCTAATAACCTATCGGTAGCGCGCGCTATCGACCAATAGCGTGCGCTACCTGAACATCAGCCGAGTCCAGTAGCCAACTGCCCAAACCTCACCTGACCCGTTAGCGTGCGCTACCCTACCAGCGTAGCGTGCGCTAACTAGAATCTGATTGAATTCAGTAGTAAACTGCCCAGTACTGGACAGTCACACTAGCGCGCGCTACTGAACAACTTAACGTGCGCTAGTTTCCCGACATTAGCGTGCGCTAGACAAGATAGCGTGCGCTAATCCGATAGTCCAGAGGCCTGGGAGTTAAACTGCCACTCCCAGGGCTAAATCGTTAGCGTGCGCTACGAATTAAACGTAGCGTGCGCTACTAATGGATTTCTAGCGTGCGCTATACAGAAAATTTAGCGTGCGCTAGATACAGAATATAAACGACCCAAAATACCGGAATATGAACGAAACATCAAACGGAACACCTTAAAACGCATCATAGCATAGAATGAATCCACGGCAACCCCGAAACGGCGGTTCCGCACAACAATTACGAGAATCGGATCAAAAGATAACGGAAAAGTTACCTTTGAAGGATACACGAGGGTCACTAAAATCGAGAATTACACCGGAAATACAATTACAAGGGAAAGAAAAATGCGGATATTACATTCTACCCCTCTAAAAATAAGTTTCGTCCCGAAACTTAAGAAACAAACAACTCGGGGTACCTAGGACGCATGCTATCCTCGGTTTCCCAAGTCGCCTCCTCGACACCGTGTCTCGACCACTGCACCTTGACCAAAGGTATGGTCTTATGCCTCAATCGTTTCTCACGATGCTCCAAAATCCTCAAAGGGCGCTCTTCGAAAGTAACATCTTCGGCGACATCAATCTCTCCATAATCGATGATGTGACTAGGATCCGGGACATATTTCCTCAACTGGGAAACATGGAAAACACTATGAACATGACTCAAGGCCGGAGGTAACGCCAAACGGTATGCCAACCCACCTACTCGCTCGAGGATCTCAAAGGGGCCGATAAATCTCGGACTCAACTTCCCTTTCTTCCCGAACCGAAAAACTCCCTTCGTCGGCGACACCTTTAGCAAAACGTGATCTCCCACCTTGAATTCCAAAGGTCGACGACGGACGTCGGCATACGACTTCTGTCGACTCTGGGCAGTCAACATCCGTTCCCGAATTAATTCTATCTTCCGCCTCGTCTCTAAAACGACATCCGGCTCGGTCCCGACCAAATCGGACGCCTCATCCCAACAAATAGGTGATCGACATCGTCGCCCATAAAGTGCCTCGTACGGTGCCATCCGAATCGACGCGTGCCAACTATTGTTATACGTGAATTCGATCAGCGGCAAATGTTCCTCCCAGTCACTACTCCAATCGAGAGCACAGGCACGCAACAAGTCCTCGAACGTCTGGATAGTGCGTTCCGACTGTCCATCTGACTGGGGATGAAAAGAGGTACTCAAATGCAACCGGGTACCCAACGCCTTATGCACCGCCTGCCAGAAGTGCGATACAAAACGGCCGTCACGATCCGAAACAATAGACTTCGGAGTACCGTGAAGTCTCACGATCTGCGCAATAAACACACGAGCTAACTTCTCCGGGCCCCAAGTGTCCTTGATGCCCAGAAAATGTGCCGACTTGGTCAGGCGATCAACAATCACCCATACCATATTCATGCCCGACCTCGATCTCGGCAAACTCGTAACGAAATCCATCGATATATCTTCCCATTTCCATTCCGGAACGGGAAGTGACTGCAATAACCCAGCCGGTCTCTGATGCTCGATTTTGACCTGCTGACAAGTCAAACATCTCGCTACAAACTGTGCGACCTCATCCTTCATATCATTCCACCAGAAATTTCTTCTCAGGTCCTTGTACATCTTACTCGAACCAGGATGAACGGAATAAGGCGTAGCATGGGCCTCCCGTAAAATACTCTGCCTCAACTCTGAGTCGTTCGGCACACAAAGCCGACTCTGGAATCTCAAAATACCATCCTCGTGAATCACAAACCCAGGAGACTTTCCCTTAAGAACGTTCTCTCGGATTTGAGTAATCATCGGATCCTCTGATTGCTTCAGCTTAATTTCGTCGATCAAGGATGACGAAATCTCTAAAGCACAAAGTTGCCCGACAGCTCCCGGCAACGAGACCTCAACATCTAACTCGATCAAGGCCCTCCGAAGCTCAGACTGAGATGTAAGGATCTCAAGCGTTCGCAACGCAACTGGTTTCCGACTCAAGGCGTCGGCCACGACGTTCTCATTTCCAGGATGATAAAGGATTTCGAGGTCATAATCCTTAATCAACTCTAACCACCTCCTCTGCCTCATATTCAACTCCCGCTGAGTAAATATGTATTTCAGACTTTTATGGTCGGTAAAAATCGACATGTGGAGCCGAAAAGGTAGTGACGCCAAATCTTGAGCGCAAAACGACCGCCGCTAACTCCAAATCATGAGTAGGGTAGTTCACTCATACGGCCTCAATCTGTCTCGACGCATAGGCAATGGTCTTGCCGTCCGCATTAATACACACCCAAGACCACGACCCGAAGCATCGCTATAAACGGCAAAACCCTCGTTGCCACATGGCAACGCCAAAATCAAGCTGAAGTCAAACGCTTCTTGATTCCTCAAAACTCGATCGCCTCTCGTCATTCCGACGAACTTCTCGGATTACGGAGCAATCTGCGTAAGTGGCCGAGCTAGTTTCGAAACCCTCGACGAACCTACGATAGTAGCGGCTAAACCCAAGAAACTACGGAGCTCCTTCACATTCTTGGGTGGTGTCCAATCCAATACGGCCTCAATCTTCTGCGGATCCACACGAACCCCCTCGATGAAATCACGTGACCTAAAAACATCACTTCCTTCAAAGAACTCACATTTCGAGAACTTTGCATAGAGTTGCTCGGCCCTCAAAATGTCTAACACTATCCGCAAATGATGGGCATGCTCTTCCTCGTTCCTCGAATAAATAATAATATCGTCAATGAAGACGACGACACACTTATCCAAATACTCGATAAAGACTTTGTTCATCACCGCATGAACACCGCCGCGCATTAGTTAACCCGAAGGGCATAACTACAAACTCATAATGTCCGTATCTCGTCCGAAAAGCTGTCTTCGGCACATCGGACTCTCTCACCCGGAGCTGATAGTACCCCGATTTAAAATCAATTTTCGAGAATACCGCAGCTCCCTGCAACTGATCGAACAAGTCATCAATTCTCGGCAAAGGATACTTGTTCTTGATGGTCACCTTGTTTAGTTCGCGATAGTCGATACACAAACGTAGTGAACCATCCTTCTTCCGCACAAACAGGACCGGTGCGCCCCAAGGCGAGGCGCTCGGTCGAACATACCCCGACTCAAGAAGCTCACTCAACTGCTTCTTCAACTCTGCCATCTCTGAAGGTGCCATGCGGTAGGGCGCCTTCGAAATAGGAGCCGCACCCGGCTCTAACTCTATAGTGAACTCGACCTCACGATCTGGTGGCAATCCCGGTAACTCGTTAGGAAAAACATCAGGAAACTCATTAACGATTGGAATCGACGAAAGCTCGACTCCACCACTCTCCGCCTTCAAGGCGTAGCACCAATAGCCGGTACACCCCTTTCGCAGGAGTCTCATCGCCTTCAAGGCGTTAATAACGAATTTCTGGTTCCCCCTCTTTCGCCCGGCAAAAGAGTGCTCGGTGCCATCCTCGGCTAACATGGTGATGATTCTCGTGCGGTAGTTCATGATCGCACCATGCCGCTCGAGCCAATCATCACCAAGAATCAAATCCTCACCCTCGATATTCACAACAATAAGATTAGAGGGCCAAGTCCTCTCACAAATAACTACTGAACAGTCTCGAACCTCCTGATCGCCAACGATCCTATCACCGCTTGGAAGCTTAACGATGAAGGGTTCACAAGGCATTAAACAATGAGACTCAAACGGCGTACACAATCCAAAGATATGAACGAATGCGTAGCACCGGAATCGAAAAGCACACTGACAGGATGAGAAAGAATATAAACGGTACCTGTCGCCACGGTAGCCGCTGGATCATCGGCTTTCCGCATCTCATAGACACGCGGGTGGGCTGAGCCGACACTGGAAGCTCCCCCCTTAGAGGGCTGACCCCGACCTCTCCCCCGACTAGCACTCGGCGGAGATTGAGGAGCAAACGATCCCTGATTCACACTTGGTTCCCTAGGCGTTGGGATGGAAGTCCGGGCACCCAAAATTCTCTCCCTCTCGGCACAGAAAGCCGCCTTGTGGCCCGGTTGGCCACACTGATTACATATCAACAAAGGACTCGGGCAATTACGGCTGATGTGGCCTGGCTGGCCACAGTTAAAACACTTCACCTCTCGAGAAGGGGCACTGGCAGCCCTGCGGGGAAACCCAATAGATCGAGCTGGACCACCACCAGCGGAAAAGTTAGCAGATCGAAATTTCACGACCCCACCTTTGTGGCCCGAAAAATTCCCGGCGGACTTCTGCTTCTTACTCTCGCGGGCCGCCTCACTCGCCGTCACAGACATATCGTAAGCAAGGGCCCTACTCTGATAATCCTTCAATGTAGTGCATACGAGCCCCGACATATAGTCCCGAATCGACGACTTCATCCGTCTGGAGAAATGGAAAATTTTGTCGCTCTCCTCGACAACTTGGGTCTTCACATAACCCAACTCTTTATTAAAATCAGCAATAGCTTGAGCTACGGGGATATCCGCGGTTGAGCATCATAAAAGCATGTACCCGAGCTCGTCCGATCGCCACGGGCAATATTCGATCTCCATCAACTCTTGAAACTCGGCCCACGAAGCGGCATGGTCTTTGGGCCCAACGGCCTCCCACCGGTCCGTAGCGTCCCCGGTGAGAAAGTACTGAGCAATAGGAACTCTACGGTCTTCGGGACAGTTAGTGGCAACGAAGACCTTAGACATCTCCTTGATCCACCCTTCCCAGCCAATCGGGTCTGAAGCTCCCGAAAACTGAGGAGGATGCATCTTAATGACATCTTGGAGCCAACGGTCCGCTCCGCCCCGATTAGCATGGGCTTGATCCGGGTTCTGAACCGCCTGAGCTATTGCCGCCATTTGGTTCACCATTTGTTGCATAACGGCCGCAATACCAAGATCGGCACGCTCTGAAGAAGCATGGCTATGACGGTCGCCGATCGCCGGCTCAAGATCGTGGACGTGGCCGCCGGCTGCCCCACGTCCCCGGCCGCGTCCACGACCACGACCTCTTCCAGCATCCATACTGGAGTTAAATAAGTAGCAAAAGCCATACGAGGATCAGTACAAGAAAAGAACAATCACAAGTCGAGAATCAAGGGTACGATACAAGGAATTAATGAACAGGGGAAGGAAAACTTACGGACACTGGTAGTACCGGAATCATGGCAGCGTGACGATGATGTGCAAAACAAAACACCACAAGACCCAATAAACCAACAAGCCTAGGTATCCATAAACCTAGAGCTCCGATACCATTTTCTGTAACACCCTCAATATATTCGAGGTATATTACAGCGCCGTGAATCCCTATATGGGACCCACCAGGCTGAACAGCATCATACACAACGACTCACAGAAACGATAAAATAACACCACGTCATAAAGACGCAAAACAGAACAATCCACCCGGTCCAACCGGTCAATATAACGTCATCATCCAACACAACATAATAAGCAACAATACAATTCAAACGAACAAGAACCCCTTAAGTACTCGAGTACAACTATTAGTTCAAAATCACAAAAGACAAAAGGTAAGAGACACTAAAACGTCACTCGTGCACAATCATCACGCACGGCCATCATCCGTGTACTGGTCCAGCGCCCGCTCGTCTCGATGAACCTGACCTGAAATTCATAAAACGAATTTCCCCAAAACGGGTCCCCAGAGGGGTTAGCAATTACGCTAGTACAAGTAACCAAATGAACAATTTACATCTTACACATATAGTAATGCATGCCATCAAGAAATCTTAGTTTCCAAAACACTCATTTCCGGAAATGCCAATGATCAAATCACATTTGTAAAAATGCACCACAATTAACCGTGGATCCACCCCTCCGTGGACCCCTACCGAGACCCCGTCGGATCTAACCCGTAGTGGTTAAAAGCAAGCTCGCGGATCCTCCCCTTCGTGAACCCCTACCGAGACCCCGTCGAGTCTAACCCGTAGTGAGCATACACACACACAATTTCTCATACAAAACTACTATGTCAAGATTGTAAGTTCATAAGGATACTTGCCTCGATTAAATAGACGATGACACGAACGAAACGGAGAATCAAGCGCGACCGCGAGGAACCGACGAAAATGAACCTAACGATTTGAATAGCACAATCACAACCACTTCTAAACGATTATGGAAATGGAATACACCCGGAAACCCGCCTACGATTCATGTATATTCGTATATAAACAACAACGAGGGCGGACCACAACCAAACCCTCTCGATTCCGTAAAAATCACGAAATATACCATGAATCCGTAGGAAAACTAAGAATACCAACAAGATTAATCATATTCATCTTGAATCCATCAACAAAACGAAACGGATCGGAAGAAAATCCCAAAACCCCCAAATTACCCAAAAGTAGGGTTCTAAGAGATTTACCGTGGATTAGGACGAATGATTCGTGTTGATGTTGATATAATACTCCAAGAACTCAAGAAGGATGATGGATGAGATGATTGGAGGAAGAAATCGCCAAGAAAACGCCTCGGAATCGCCTTCGCCGCGGAGAGAGGAAGAAAAGAGGAATTATGATTATCTCGGTCAACTCCCTGGTTTATATAGCCAGGGAGTGTTAGCGCACGCTAAAACCTCAAGGTTAGCGTGCGCTAACGGGATAGGATTACAAATCCTCCTGTTAGCGTCCCAGTCCAGAAGTCAGGTTTTTGGCCGTTAGCGTGCGCTACCATGCATGTGTAGCGTGCGCTAATAACCTATCGGTAGCGCGCGCTATCGACCAATAGCGTGCGCTACCTGAACATCAGCCGAGTCCAGTAGCCAACTGCCCAAACCTCACCTGACCCGTTAGCGTGCGCTACCCTACCAGCGTAGCGTGCGCTAACTAGAATCTGATTGAATTCAGTAGTAAACTGCCCAGTACTGGACAGTCACACTAGCGCGCGCTACTGAACAACTTAACGTGCGCTAGTTTCCCGACATTAGCGTGCGCTAGACAAGATAGCGTGCACTAATCCGATAGTCCAGAGGCCTGGGAGTTAAACTGCCACTCCCAGGGCTAAATCGTTAGCGTGCGCTACGAATTAAACGTAGCGTGCGCTACTAATGGATTTCTAGCGTGCGCTATACAGAAAATTTAGCGTGCGCTAGATACAGAATATAAACGACCCAAAATACCGGAATATGAACGAAACATCAAACGGAACACCTTAAAACGCATCATAGCATAGAATGAATCCACGGCAACCCCGAAACGGCGGTTCCGCACAACAATTACGAGAATCGGATCAAAAGATAACGGAAAAGTTACACTGAAGGATACACGAGGGTCACTAAAATCGAGAATTACACCGGAAATACAATTACAAGGGAAAGAAAAATGCGGATATTACAAAAATAACATAGTAGACCGATTTGGTCTTTCAATAATAACATACAACTCAATTCCAACATATACCCACGCAGGGGTCAAAGTACAATAAACTCCCGTACAACGGGGAAAAGATACTGCAGCGGAAAAGAAAATACAACTAGACCAATACGACATCAACGGATCCTCGTGTGATTAGTATCGTTCATCTTTCATCATCCTTCGTGCCGACCCTGTGTTATGCTCCAAAACCTGAATGCAAAAATAGACATCCACCCCCCGAATACTCGGGGGTTTGCAAAACTCCACTGTTTTGCTAGTGCAAATACAAAGTGCAAATACGAGCCATACAATTCACATTCCACGAATAACAATAACCAGGAATCCTCAAAGATCCAAACGAAACGAAAAGTACTTCTCGAGGCAAGGGTTTGAGAAAAACCTTTAAAAATCGAAATACCATAAATCAATGGAAATAATTTATAAGACGGTTTAGAATGCCATCGAGAGTTTTAATAGAAAACCATGTAGGATTATCAAATCCTACTTTTCAAAATCCACAAGACAAAAGGGGTCACCGCCCCGAATCTTTACTTTCCGAAAAATGACATTTACAAAACCATTAGGATTTTAGCCCCAAATCTCATCAACTCACAGTACACAAGAACGACCACAAGGTTCGTCTCCCAACATCAAAATCCACAAATAAAGGATTTAAAACAAACAACAAAATACTCTAGAGCCATCCTAGCCAAGTAGGCCAAACGAACAACTTACCTCTTACACACTTAGTCAATGCATGCAAATGAAAACCGTTCAAAAGCACTCATTTCCGGAAATGCCAATATCGAATCACATTTGTAAAAAATGCACCACAATTAACCGCGGACCCACAGCTTCGTGGATCCCTACCGAGACCCCGTCGGATCTAACCCGCAGTGGTTAAAAGCAAGCTCGCGGTTCCACAGCTTCGTGGAGCCCTACCGAGACCCCGTCGGATCTAACCCGCAGTGAGCATACACACACACACGTTACTCATGCAATACTAATATGCTAAGAATGTAAGTTCATTAAGAATACTCACTAGAGATGGCCTTTAACTCGACACCATTATCAAACTCTTCAAAAACACAATAACAAGACTAAATACGGAATACACGATTCCATAACTTTAAACAATAGGAGTATCCTCATAAAATCCTTCAACGTTCAAAATAATCAAATCATAATCAATTCTCAAAACACCGTTCACAAAACACACGCGTTTTGAAAGAAAGCCTTTAACGAGGCCAAACCGAAATCCTTTTGAAACTTCATTTCAAATAACCAAACAAACACATCAAGACGACCACCGATCATCATATACATAAAACGAGAAAAGTATGGGCAAGGTACTTGCCTCGATACCACGAGCACTGAACCACGAACGGATACGGCTCAACCGGGAAGCTTCGGAACGCCCGATGCTAACGAAAAGGAAGACGACAATGAACGGAACGGAAGAATCAAGCACGACCGCGAGGAACCGACGAAAATGAACCTAACGATTCGAATAGCACAATCACAACCACTTCTAAACGATTATGGAAATGGAATACACCCGGAAACCCGCCTACGATTCATGTGTATTCATACCGAAAACAACAACGAGGGCGGACCACAACCAAACCCTCTCGATTCCGTAAAAATCCACAAAATATCCATGAATCCGTAGGAAAACTAAAGATACTAACAATATTAATTGTATACATCATGAATCCACCAACAAAACGGAACGAATCGGAAGAAAAACCCAAAACCCCCAATTTAATCGAAAATAGGGTTTTAGAATATTACCTTAGGAGATTCAAGTACCAAGATCCGTAGAACACGCGTTAGATTGATTGCCCGGGCTCCACTAAGGAGAAAAATGGTGAAAATCGACCCCCCCAATGGCTAAGGATGAAGAACCCTTCCCCTCTCTTATCCTCTCTCTCGCGATGCAGTGGAAATGGGGGAGGAGACGACCGATCTCGTCTAATAAGGACGAGTCTGCGCAATTACCGCTTCGTGTGCCGCGGCACGGCCGAAGTGTGCCGCGGCACAGGCCGAAAATTTACTCCCAGGTTTTGGCATTGTGCCGCGGCCTGGGCGCAGTGCCGCGGCACACGGTGATACTGGGTTTTGGTCGCGGAAGACACACGAGTGTGCCGCGGCACCGCATGTGTGCCGCGCACTGCTCGGCACCGTGCCGCGGCACGGATAGGTGTGCCGCGGCACACGCATGCATCGCTCGACCAACATTTGGAGAAATTTGTGTGCCGCAGCGCACGCACCTTGTGCCGCGGCCCACACCCCTTTTTGGGTCCCAAAATGATAAAAATGATCCGGAAAGAGAATAAAACGATAGGAATCAATATTTGGGGACTAATAACACGAAATGGATCCACGGCAACCCCGAAACGGCAGTTTCGCACAACAATAACAAGAATATAGTTCAACAGTTGATAGGAAGGACACACTGAAAGGTATACGAGAGTCACTACGATCGAGAAATACACCAAAAAAGAAAATTACCGAAGTTCGAAATTGCGGATATTACATCGAATCCCCTCATCTCCAAATATTCTTTTTTTTTTATTTTTAAATTTCTTCGTGCTTTTTACCAAGAAAAATTAGACAAAATCTCATGTGAAGCCTTTTCACTGTGCAAACCGATCGACCCGAACCGGCTCCAATAATCTTAATAATAAATGTTATAATTGTAATCATAATTAAATAAATTATTACCAAAACTTCTTTCAACAAAGGAGATGTAGTTCACATGGTTATACTATTGAAGTTCTCTCAATATAAAGGGGTTCGATTCCCCTCATCTCCAAATTCTCTTTTTTTCGTTTTTTTTAATTTATTCATACTTTTTAAATAATAAATGCAATTAAATATATTATTACGAAAATTTGTAAATAAAAGGAGATGTAGCTCACATGGATATGCTAATGAAAATTGTCTCGAGGCAATTAGGTTAGAATCCCCCCATCTCCAAGTTCTCTTTTTTTCATTTTTTTAAATTTATTCATACATTTTTAAATAATAAATATTTTAACTGTAATCATAATTAAAAATATATTTACCAAAATATTTAGACAAAATATCATGTGAGGCCTTTCCCTGTGCAAACGGATCGGCCCGACCCGGCTCCAATATTTTAAATAATAAATATTATAATCGTAATCACAATTAAATAATTTATTACCAAAAATTTTTTCAACAAAGGAGATGTAGTTCACATAGTTATGCTATTGAAGATTCTCTGAATACAAAGGGGTTCGAATCCCCTCATCTCCAAAATATTTCTTTTTTCATTTTTTTTTCTTAATACTTTTTTAAATAATAAATATTATAATCGTAATCACAATTAAATAATTTATTACCAAAATTTTCTTCAACAAAGGAGATGTAGCTCACATGGTTATGCTATTAAAGATCCTTTGAATACAAAGGGGTTCGAATCCCCTTATCTCAAAATATTTCTTTTTTCGTTTTTTATTTCTTAATACTTTTTTAAATAATAAATATTATAATTGTGTTTAAATATATTATTAAGAAAATTTATTTATTCAAAGGAGATGTAACTCACATGGATATGCTATTGAAAATTATCTCAATGCAAAGGGGTTCGAATCCCCTCATCTCTAAATTCTCTTTTTTTCATTTTGTTCAATTTCTTCATGCTTTTTAAAATAATAAATATTATAACTATAATCATAAATTAAATACATAATTACCAAAAAATTTAGACAAAATCTCATGTGAGGCCTTTTCACTGTGCAAACGGATCGACCCGATCGGCTCCAATACTTTGAATAATAAATGTTATAATTTTAATCACAATTAAATAAATTATTACCAAATTTTCTTCAACAAAGGAGATGTAGCTCACATGGATATGCTATTGAAAATCGTCTCAATGCAAAGGGGTTCGAATCCCCTCATATCCAAATATTCTTTTTTTTCTTTTAAATTTCTTCATGCTTTTTTAAATAATAAATGTTATAATTGTAATCATAATTAAATACGTAATTACCAAGAAAAATTAGACAAAATCTCATGTGAGGCCTTTTCACTGTGCAAACCGATCGACCCGACCCGGCTCCAATAATCTTAATAATAAATGTTATAATTGTAATCATAATTAAATAAATTATTACCAAAATTTCGTTCAACAAAGGAGATGTAGCTCACATGGTTATACTATTGAAGTTCTCTCAATATAAAGGGGTTCGATTCCCCTCATCTCCAAATTCTCTTTTTTTCATTTTTTTTAATTTATTCAAACTTTTTAAATAATAAATGCAATTAAATATATTATTACGAAAATTTGTAAATAAAAGGAGATGTAGCTCACATGGATATGCTAATGAAAATTGTCTCGATGCAATTAGGTTAGAATCCCCCCATCTCCAAGTTCTCTTTTTTTCATTTTTCTAAATTTATTCATACATTTTTAAATAATAAATGTTTTAACTGTAATCATAATTAAATACATATTTACCAAAATATTTACACAAAATCTCATGTGAGGCCATTCCTTGTGCAAACGGATAGGCCCGACCCGGCTCCAATATTTTAAATAATAAATATTATAATCGTAATCACAATTAAATAATTTATTACCAAAAATTTTTTCAACAAAGGAGATGTAGTTCATATGGTTATGCTATTGAAGATTCTCCGAATACAAAGGGGTTTGAATCCCCTCATCTCCAAAATATTTCTTTTTTCATTTTTTATTTCTTAATACTTTTTTAAATAATAAAGTTTATAATTGTGTTTAAATACATTATTACGAAAATTTATTTATTCAAAGGAGATGTAACTCAGATGGATATGCTATTGAAAATTATCTCAATGCAAAGGGGTTCGAATCCCCTCATCTCTAAATTCTCTTTTTTTCATTTTGTTCAATTTCTTCATGCTTTTTTAAATAATCAATATTATAACTATAATCATAAATTAAATACATAATTACCAAAAAATTTAGACAAAATCTCATGTGAGGCCTTTTCCCTGTGCAAACGGATCGACCCGACCGGCTCCAATACTTTGAATAATAAATGTTATAATTGTAATCATAATAAAATAAATTATTACCAAATTTTCTTCAACAAAGGAGATGTAGCTCACATGGATATGCTATTGAAAATCGTCTCAATGCAAAGGGGTTCGAATCCCCTCATCTCCAAATATTTTTTTTTCTTTTTAAATTTCTTCATGCTTTTTTAAATAATAAATGTTATAATTGTAATCATAATTAAATACGTAATTACCAAGAAAAATTAGACATAATATCATGTGAGGCCTTTCCCTGTGCAAACGGATCGGCCCGACTCGGCTCCAATATTTTAAATAATAAATATTATAATCGTAATCACAATTAAATAATTTATTACCAAAATTTTCTTCAACAAAGGAGATGTAGCTCACATGGTTATGCTATTGAAGATTCTCTGAATACAAAGGGGTTTGAATCCCCTTATCTCAAAATATTTCTTTTTTCGTTTTTTATTTCTTAATACTTTTTTAAATAATAAATATTATAATTGTGTTTAAATATATTATTAAGAAAATTTATATATTCAAAGGAGATGTAACTCACATGGATATGCTATTGAAAATTATCTCAATGCAAAGGGGTTCGAATCCCCTCATCTCTAAATTCTCTTTTTTCATTTAGTTCAATTTCTTCATGCTTTTTTAAATAATAAATATTATAACTATAATCATAAATTAAATACATAATTACCAAAAAATTTAGACAAAATCTCATGTGAGGCCTTTTCACTGTGCAAACGGATCGACCCGATCGGCTCCAATACTTTGAATAATAAATGTTATAATTGTAATCACAATTAAATAAATTATTACCAAATTTTCTTCAACAAAGGAGATGTAGCTCACATGGATATGCTATTGAAAATCGTCTCAATGCAAAGGGGTTCGAATCCCCTCATCTCCAAATATTCTTTTTTTTTCTTTTTAAATTTCTTCATGCTTTTTAAATAATAAATGTTATAATTGTAATCATAATTAAATACGTAATTACCAAGAAAAATTAGACAAAATCTCATGTGAGGCCTTTTCACTGTGCAAACCGATCGACCCGACCCGGCTCCAATAATCTTAATAATAAATGTTATAATTGTAATCATAATTAAATAAATTATTACCAAAATTTCGTTCAACAAAGGAGATGTAGCTCACATGGTTATACTATTGAAGTTCTCTCAATATAAAGGGGTTCGATTCCCCTCATCTCCAAATTCTCTTTTTTTCATTTTTTTTAATTTATTCAAACTTTTTAAATAATAAATGCAATTAAATATATTATTACGAAAATTTGTAAATAAAAGGAGATGTAGCTCACATGGATATGCTAATGAAAATTGTCTCGATGCAATTAGTTTAGAATCCCCCCATCTCCAAGTTCTCTTTTTTTCATTTTTCTAAATTTATTCATACATTTTTAAATAATAAATGTTTTAACTGTAATCATAATTAAATACATATTTACCAAAATATTTACACAAAATCTCATGTGAGGCCATTCCCTGTGCAAGCGGATAGGCCCGACCAGCTCAATATTTTAAATAATAAATAATATAATCGTAATCACAATTAAATAATTTATTACCAAAAATTTTCAACAAAGGAGATGTAGTTCACATGGTTATGCTATTGAAGATTCTCACGAATACAAAGGGGTTCGAATCCCTCATCTCCAAAATATTTATTTTTCATTTTTATTTCTTAATACTTTTTTAAATAATAAATATTATAATTGTGTTTAAATACATTATTACGAAAATTTATTTATTCAAAGGAGATGTAACTCAGATGGATATGCTATTGAAAATTATCTCAATGCAAAGGGGTTCGAATCCCCTCATCTATAAATTCTCTTTTTTTCATTTTGTTCAATTTCTTCATGCTTTTTTAAATAATCAATATTATAACTATAATCATAAATTAAATACATAATTACCAAAAAAATTAGACAAAATCTCATGTGAGGCCTTTTCCCTGTGCAAACGGATCGACCCGACCGGCTCCAATACTTTGAATAATAAATGTTATAATTGTAATCACAATTAAATAAATTATTACCAAATTTTCTTCAACAAAGGAGATGTAGCTCACATGAATATGCTATTGAAAATCGTCTCAATGCAAAGGGGTTCGAATCCCCTCATCTCCAAATATTCTTTTTTTTTTCTTTTTAAATTTCTTCATGCTTTTTTAAATAATAAATGTTATAATTGTAATCATAATTAAATACGTAATTACCAAGAAAAAATAGACATAATATCATGTGAGGCCTTTCCCTCTGCAAACGGATCGGCCCGACTCGGCTCCAATATTTTAAATAATAAATATTATAATCATAATCACAATTAAATAATTTATTACCAAAATTTTCTTCAACAAAGGAGATGTAGCTCACATGGTTATGCTATTGAAGATTCTCTGAATACAAAGGGGTTTGAATCCCCTCACC